>JAMWET010007418.1:12500-67500 GCA_024036415.1 Prochilodus magdalenae | reverse complement strand
TGACGCTCTTATCCAGAGCGACTTACAAGGTTAATCATATTACAGGTAGGCCAATGCAGTGTTAGGAGTCTTGCCCAAGGACTATTGCTATTGGTGTAGCACAGCATAGTCACCCAGACCGGGAATCAAACACTAGTCTCCCACATGTGGTGGTGGTGGTTCCCTGGAGGGTAGTGGTGTTATCCGCTGAGCTACACCAACCATAATCAGAATCAGAATCAGAATCAGAAATACTTTATTGATCCCAGGGGGAAATTGCAGTTTTTACAGTAGCAACCATTTAGAATAAACAATAATAATTTACAACAAGAGAGAAATTTTTCAATATGTACACCTATATAAAGTCTTATAATACAATAAAAAAAAATAAAATAAAAAGTAAAGTGGCTGTGGCTATAATAACAAGTACAGATATACTGTTAGCAGCAGTAAGTGTTCAAGGAGCTACTGTAACAGGCAGCATGCACTCTCTGCGCATGCGCACTTTTATTAAATAAAATTAAATTAAATAAATAAAAGTAAGTATAAGAATGAGGAATAAAAGGTAAGAATGAAATCTACACACATGCAAAAGCACAACGGTGCAACCAACTCTGCGGTTTTCAGACCACGTGGGATTTTTCGTAGGGCCTGTACTGGTGATTGAGGCCCACGGGCTTTACTACAGAACCCTCGAAGAACCCTCGTTTTCAAGTATGGCCATGCAACCATATTGTGTACCTAGTGTAATCTATTACTAAGACCATAGTAGCCCGTGAAGCTTCAGCCACACTCATGCAGACTCAGCTTTTCTGGAAAGTCATACCGGAACAAGCTTCACGAGACTTTCATGCTTATCAGCAATCAAATGACTGACATGTCAGAGATCTGAATGGAGCGCGTGTAGGCCGGGGCGCTTTGATGTGGTGAAGATGTTTACTTCTGGCAGCCCTTTTGTTCGGTGGTAACTGAAGTCCCTACTGTTACCATGTCCAGGGCTGCAACAAAGCTCCCTTGACTGATTTCTCATGTTGCAGATGCTGTTGATGATAAGCTAGGGTAAATGTGCTTTGTATCAAAGATTACATAACAGCGACCGGACTCTGAACGTGAACGTCAGATCAGTCAGATAGTGGTACTCCCGCAAAATAGCATCATGTATGAGCTGCTTTGGCAGCTGGCCTAGTTTCCAATTGCTCATCTGTTTTCTATCATACTTAGCACTCAAAGGCTATTTGTGTATACACAGTGCTATCTTGGTTATCGTGGTTAACGATACCACACACGGAGACCTGCGACTGTGCCAGTGCAGATTTGATCACTTGTTTTGGTTGCCATGTGGGCAGCTTTTACAATGAGCAGCATGCCATGTGCGGGTGAGGTTGGGCCTTGCGGTATCCAGAGAGATAGGCCTGTAGATTCCATATCATGAGATTGCCTTAATACTAGAGCACTCCCAATACTGTAAAGTAGTACAGTATTATTAATATTAGTATTGATAATTAATTATTAATCCACACACAGGGAAAACGTCAGTCGACCATTACAATTAATTGATTTCATTCTTGTTTCTCAAGGAGCCGATTTCTACACAACAGCCAGTCAAACGAGGGACAGCGTTATCCGGCCAGGCGGTGACCAGGAATGGTGGATCACCTGCTAGTGAATGAAGAAGCCTTCCTTCCTTACAGTCGCTCCGTGACTGCCCACCACCACCCCTCGGATATGGTGACGGACGAGGGGGTTTACCAGGTGCTGCCTTCTCCTTTCTCCGAAGACGAGCTGAGCGACTCGTCCAGTTCGCGTTGTTGCTCTAGCCCTGAGTCCCAGGTGTTGGGCTCCAGCTGTAGCAGCTCCAGCTCTAGCTCCAGCGGTGAAAGCCAAGATGGCCTCCTGGACTTCCTGATCTCTCAGGCAACCCTAAGCCAAACGTCTCCCTCCACGACCATAACTCCGGCCATGGTCCCTCCAGTTTTGCCCATGGGTCTCGCGTGGGAGTCTCGTAGGGACCGGGCCACCAAAGAGGAGTGCTTCGAGTTCCCCATATTTCCTGGGGATCTGGAGGACCATGCCGGGCTGCTGTTTCAGCCCACACTGGAGGAGATCGAGGAGTTTCTCGAGGAGAACATGGAGGTTGTAGCCTTGAAGGAAAAGCCGAGCGATGGGGCGCTGACTAGCACTAGTGAGCAGGTCTCCTCGCCGGAATCGCAGGTGCAAAGCTTAGACCAAACGGTGCCTGTTTTTAATGCAACAGATGATGCTGAGCCTAAAAGCGGCCAGTCCTCACCGGGGCCCACCACAGATGGCCAAAATGGGGTGAAGAAAGAGGAGTCCTCTGAGAAAGCTTTGGTGGTGGAGAATTCAGGGGTGCCGGTCATCCTGCAGATCCAGCCCATTCAGATAAAGCAGGAGCCAGCTCCAACCGCGGCTTCCGCAGCGCAGTCGCCTGCCTCAGACATCAAAATAGCCCAGCTGCTTGTCAACATCCAGGGCCAGACGTTCGCTCTGGTTCCTCAGGTCATGCCACCAGCTAGCCTTAGCGGCACATCTTCCAAGTTCGTCCGCATAGCCCCTGTACCCATTGCAGCCAAGCCTGCAGAACTTGGGGAGAACGGCGCCTCTGGAGCCCAGGGGACAGAGCTCCTAGTAGGGGGTCAGAAATTCCAGAAGAGCTCCGTGGCCGATCTTATCAAAATGCACAAGTGCACTTTTCCAGGCTGTGCCAAGATGTACACCAAGAGCAGCCACCTGAAGGCCCATTTGAGGAGGCATACGGGCGAGAAACCCTTCGCCTGCACCTGGCCAGGCTGTGTCTGGAGGTAAGCTTTGGGGGGGCAGATGACACAACCTGTCCTGCCAGTTATGTCAGTCATTGCGCCTGCATGGAATTACGATTGATCTCTGAAAAGGGTCCTCCATGGTGTTCAGTTCTGTTTAGTGATGTCTCGCCTGTAGCTAATTAAACCGAGCGTAGAAAGTCAGGGCAGACGCTAAACTTTGAATGTATCAGGGTTACTGTTCTGCACACATAGTTTTTCTGAAATTTTTAAGCTGAAAATTTATAAAATTTATAAATCAATTACCAAAATAAAAAAAAAAAAAAAAAAAAAAAAAAAATATATATATATATATATATATATATATATATATATATATATATATATATATATATATATATATATATAATTACATATATTTTTTTTATTTTGGTAATTGATTTATAAATTTTATAAATTTTCAGCTTAAAAATTTCAGAAAAAATGTGTTTTTTAAAAAAAAATTTTTATTTTGGTATTTTGGTAATTGCGGCTTGGCTCTCTCTCTCTCTCTCTCTCTCTCTCTCTCTCTCTCTCTCTCTCTCTCTATATATATATATATATAAAAATATATATATATATATATATAAATTATTACATAATATATAGCACACAGTTTTTCTGAAATTTTTAAGCTTAAAATTTATAAAATTTATAAATCAATTACCAAAATTAAAAAAATATGTAATTTTATATATATATATAAAATTACATATTTTTTTATTTTGGTAATTGCGGCTTGGCTCTATATATATATATATATATATATATATATATATATATAAATTATTACATAATATATAGCACACATAGTTTTTATAAAATTTATAAATCAATTACCAAAAAAAAAAAAAATGTAAATATGTAAATATATAAATAAATTATTACATAATATATAGCAAATTGATTTGACCATTTGCAAAATTAAATGGTAAGATTTTTCAGTTTGTCTTGGAAAAAAAATGACTTGTAGTTGTACGAGTATCTTTTAAACCAATTAAGTTAATTGAGTTCACTCTTCTTCTTCTTATGAATATTTGCAGTATATTTTTTATTATTTGATACTTCATATAAAATGTGTGTCTATACTTTAAATAGGTCAAATAAATATAAAAGTATATTCTAAATGCAATAGAAGAATTTACGTCTACTGCATATGAAACATTTCGGTTACTGTTAGGGCTGCACATTATATAGTTCTGAATTCAACCTAGCTAACGAAATACAAGGTCAACCCCAGACTAAACCCAGCCCCTCTGTAGCCCAACGGTATTGTGGCCCAGCTTGAATATAGCCCAACAAACTTCTATCTGAGCCTGACTTTAGCCTGACAGTGTTGGCCCAACACCACATGGACCCAATCGCCAACAACCAGTGACTGGATAAAACTCAATGGGCCTTGTTTACGAAATCCCTCTAGGTATTTTTCCTAACGTTGGATTCACGGTTGCAGAAGTGTTCTTAACGTTGTGCTCCGGGGTGTAGATTCGGTTCCTACCTAAGAACAAATCCCAAATAAGAAAACATTGCTGAACATCAGAATCTTTGAAAAAAAATTACAACAAATTTATAGTTGACTTTTTCTTGTAGCAATAATTCTAGGTACTGGTGAACTGTAGTATTAGTGAAATGATTTGGCATCACATAATACACTGCATTCGGCTCTTTCTGTAAATAATACTGTACCTGCACTTCTGGTTAGATGCTAACTGCATTTCATTGGCTCTGTACCTGTACTCTGCACAGTAACAAAGTTTAATCTAATCTAATCTAATCTAATCTAATCTAATCTAATCTAATCTATAAACATCATACATGGTTGTGACTGACCAGGTGGCCAATCGAACCCTAGCCCCCTGCATAATTACCCACCAAATTATACCAACTGCTAATAATATCCCTAGACTTCCAGGAGGTCGCGGGGTCAGTGCAGGCATGCTAGCACATACTTCATAAACCACTAATTTGGGTTTATGGTGTGCGAAAAAAAGGTTTCGCCTCCTATAACCTTCCTTCTAGGCTTGAAATTAGAAGCATGACGACGTTTTATGAGGAACACATGTCCGTACCTCAAAATATAGGATAGGAATTTGTGTCTATGGTGTGTAGGAACATTCCCATTACTATATAATGCCTGCTAATCGTCATAGCGTTATTGCAGTATTGACGTTCAGAAGGCTGCCTTATGCAAACAAGTCCAGTAGCCAGTTATGAGGGGTCTTTTTTTTTTTTTTGATGTGAACATCCTACCTTGCTGAGTGCTTCGGTGGATGTTCATGAAGTCCAACTAAAGTACATTGGTCTCTGTCCTCAACATGCACGACCAGATTAGTCCATTATTTATTTCCTGCAAGGCGTATCATAATTTCACAATGCAATATAACAGCAGTGGTTGCATTTCGACCATGTAATGCAGCTACCAAACTGTTTTGGTCATGGTGCGGTACAATGACTGTGTAGACCCAAACACCTAGTTTAACTGTCAAGGTCTAAACGCTTGGTTATGGGCTCCGGAGCTGATAAGTGACTGACCATTGCGAAAGCAGTGAGGCAGATCACTATCTTTGTTGACCATTCATGAATGAACTTCAAACAGGGGTCAGCAGGGTTGCTTGAATGAAAAGCCAGAGAAAGTCGCGATGGGATTCGGGTTATAAGTGTTGAGGAACGGTGCTAACACTTTGCTAACAGATTTGGACTAGCGACCTTGACTGATTCGGTCTCGCTGGTTAAGACGGACAGGACTACGCGTCTGTTGAGAAGAATATCATCTGTGATTCGAAGCTATATGCAAGTTGCCCTTTGAATGTGGTCTTCTTTTGTGTTATCTCTGTTGTTTGGAGATTAGATAACGGCTTGGACGAGATGTCAGACTTTGCCCCTCGCCGGCTACTTTTATTTGCTTTCAGTTTATAGTGCGGCTTATACAGCCATAGAGGAGCCTAACTTGCAAAGGCAATGGCTCGAACCCTTTCAGTGCACTGAGATAACATCTAATTGACGTTTAACTGGAAAGGGTTCTCCCATGAGATTAGGCTTTCAGTGATCTGATCTTGAAGTGGTGATCTTGAATGACTGGATTGATAGCTATATGGTTTGATGTAGGCGTGCTGGTTAACCGTGCTGTCCTGGCGGGCCTTGCCTGCCTAATTTCCCCAAAAATCTCTGAGTTGAAGGCTTTCCAACGCTGCTAAAATGGCATTAGAGTTGTAATTCTCTGAGACATGTCCCAAATTTGAACTATGCCCAGGGTCTAAGTCCCCTCACTGAGTCAACAGGGTCGTCAATGATCCACCCTAGCTTGTGTGGTCTCAAGTCAAGCAGCACTTTCTCTAGCCCATGGTGCCAATCCACGTAGCCCCTGTTACACAGTTATGATTCGAAAACAAACAATATTCACGCATTGCCCCAAATAAGACCTCTAGTCCAGTGTGATAAGACACTGTGGCACTGGGCTTATCACTGCCCTAGCTTGGCCTCACTACTGAACAGCAGCTCTATGCCAGTGTTTGGCCTTCACTAGGTTATGTTCCTCACTGAGACTTACTGGACTCTGGATGATTTGAATCCAAGCTCAGTGTAGCCTGACAAAGTGCCATCTGAACCTAACTTAATCTGTCCCAGTCTGACTGTAACCCAACACAAATCTGTCCCAGTCTGACTGTAACCCAACACAAATCTGTCCCAGTCTGACTGTAACCCAACACACATCTGTCCCAGTCTGACTGTAACCCAACACACATCTGTCTCAGTCTGACTGTAGCCCAACACACATCTGCCCCAGTCTGACTGTACCCCAACACAAATCTGTCCAAGTCTGACTGTAACCCAACACAAATCTGTCCCAGTCTGAATGTACCCCAACACAAATCTGTCTCAGTCTGACTGTAACCCAACACAAATCTGTCCCAGTCTGACTGTACCCCAACACAAATCTGTCCCAGTCTGACTGTAACCCAACACAAATCTGTCCCAGTCTGACTGTAACCCAACACAAATCTGTCCCAGTCTGACTGTACCCCAACACAAATCTGTCCCAGTCTGACTGTAACCCAACACACATCTTTCCCACTCAACATATCTTATCATTTAAGTTATTTGGTAGCAAATCTGTCATCTGACTTCATCCAGAACATCATTACAACATCTAGTATGTAAAAACATGATGTATATCTGTAAAGTCTAAAGTGTAAAAACACAATCTGTCCCAGTTTACTGTATTCACAAAATCTGTCCCAGTCAAACAACATCCCAACACAACGTTGTCCGGTCACTGTACCCCAACATAATACGCTGTCCTCATTTTGGCCTTAGTGGACTTCACTGCCAACAACACGAGGGATTCCGGAGTGCCAGATTAAAGTTTACAGTATTAAACGGATGGATGAAGAATAAAGGATGTGTAAAACTACAGAGGAGCAAACGCAGGCCACAGTCCCTTCAAGGCGGACATCAGGAAATCTGAACCCGGAGCGAGCCCAGCAAATATTTCAGAAATGACATTCGAACCCAACCAAATATTTCATACTCTTTCAGGAACTGGAGGGAAGGAGAGAAAAGAAAGAATGCCCAGCTCTCTGGCTGCTCAGCAGTTCCACAGGCGTGTTTAGCATTCCTCTGGTATTCCTCAAAGAAAGGAATCCTTTAATTAAGACACTCGCCACTGACAGAGCTGCAGCCCTTTCAAGTGCTGAACGCTGACGGGTTCATTGTCAGTCTATCAGCCTGCATTAGAAATGCCACAGTGATTAAGTGCATAGTCATACGTGTTTGCACATGCACCTTCGCCAGCCGTAATCTTCGCTCAGGTCATGTGCCTGCAGAGTGCAAACCTGTAGAACAAGTTGTGCGTGAGCAGATTGCACTTCCCTGTGGCACAAACCAGCATAGATCCAAGTCAAAATCAAAAACGGACGGAAAATATTACCACGTGTGGAGCGTGCAGAGTTTACAATACAAACACGTAGCCATGCATGGCATTTCCAGAGACAACAGGAGCTGCTGTGTGGGCCGCATCGACACCTGCGGGAGGGATTTGACACTTGTGTAATTGACCGCATGGTAATGATGCTGTAATGATTCGGATTCTGTTGAAACCACAAGCCTTTCACTGATATGATGCCGGTATATCGTGGTTGGTGTGGCGCCATATCACCACTATCTGCCTGCGGGCAGCCCTCCCCAGTCACTATGCTGTGCTGCAAGTCCTTGGGCAAGACTCCTAACACTACACTGGCCTACCTGTAATACGATTAGCCTTGTAAGTCGCTCTGGATAAGAGCATCAACTAAATGCCATAAATGTAAATGATGCAAAATATGACTGACGTAGTACTGATATACATACATACAAATAATCAAATAAAACAAATGGACCAGCATAGATCCATTTAGCAAGATATATATATATATATATATGAAAATTGCAGACGCTGCATTTTTAGTCAATGATCACAGCACAAAGGGATTGGTTAGAGGCTCATTTGCATACTGTGCATGTTGCAGTCTTAATGCGACGTTAATATTATAGACAGCATTGCGGCTGAAATAGTTTTGTAAAGATTGGATTTTGGATTTTGTGTCCATTAGCTTCTCGCTAATAACATTATAGGTAGTGATCGGTGTGGGGGGCTGATTCCGATCATCGCCCACCTTTCAGCACTGGACTGTACTCAGCAGCACTGGACTTTATTGCAGGGCAGGTTGGTTATTTGAGGTGGAGAAATTCAGGATGAGCTCCTGTTTATTTAAGGTGGAGAAATTCAGGATGAGCTCCTGTTTATTTACGGTGGAGAAATTCAGGATGATTTTTGGTCAATGATCATTTACAGGATGGAGAGCTCATTTGCATGACTGTGCTGTTGCATTTAAGGTGGAGAAATTCATAGACAGCAGCTCCTGAAATATTTTGTAATAGATTGGATTTTGGAATTGTGGAGGAGCTCCTGTTATTTATAGGTAGTGACGGTGGAGAAATTCAGGTTTAGCTCCTGCTTATTTAAGGTGGAGAAATTCAGGAGGAGCTCCTGCTTATTTAAGGTGGAGAAATTCAGGAGGAGCTCCTGTTTATTTAAGGTGGAGAAATTCAGGAGGAGCTCCTGCTTATTTAAGGTGGAGAAATTCAGGATGAGCTCTTGTTTATTTAAGGTGGAGAAATTCAGGAGGAGCTCCTGTTTATTTAAGGTGGAGAAATTCGGGAGGAGCTCCTGCTTATTTAAGGTGGAGACACTCAGGATGAGCCCCTGCTTGCTTTTAAGGTGGAGAAATTCGGGAGGAGCTCCTGCTTATTTAAGGTGGAGAAATATAGGATGAGCTCATGTTTATTTAAGGTGGAGAAATTCAGGATGAGCTCATGTTTATTTAAGGTGGAGAAATTCAGGATGAGCTCATGTTTATTTAAGGTGGAGACACTCAGGATGAGCTCCTGCTTATTTAAGGTGGAGACACTCAGGATGAGCTCCTGCTTATTTAAGGTGGAGACACTCAGGATGAGCCCCTGCTTATTTAAGGTGGAGACACTCAGGATGAGCTCCTGCTTATTTAAGGTGGAGACACTCAGGATGAGCTCCTGCTTATTTAAGGTGGAGACACTCAGGATGAGCTCCTGCTTATTTAAGGTGGAGACACTCAGGATGAGCTCCTGCTTATTTAAGGTGGAGACACTCAGGATGAGCTCCTGCTTATTTAAGGTGGAGACACTCAGGATGAGCTCCTGCTTATTTAAGGTGGAGACACTCAGGATGAGCTCCTGCTTATTTAAGGTGGAGACACTCAGGATGAGCTCTGTATGTTGTGTAATAGTGGGCCCATTTGGAACTCGACCCTCAGTAATAAAAAATAACATCCTGTTTACTCCACTGCTGCGGTCAGCGCCAAATGCTGGAATCACTGAACTCTCGCCAGACTGTTCCCATCACCGTTGCGATCTGCAGAGTGATGCTGTTTACAGAGATAGAATGTTCCATTGCTGGCTTGACTGAAAACAATGGAAGATCGTGAGGTCTTCTGCCTACTGCACACATGTGAACGCAGCATCAGGCGTCTTTGCTAGTGTCTGTCTTCTAACACTCCCTGTACTGGGCTGAGTAAGGTACTCTCCAGTGTCGTATTGCATGAGGGGTGTTAAAAGTCTCTGCCTTGCTTTCCTTATGAGGAATGTTAGTAGATAAAAGTATATAAAAGTCAAAATGTCTGTATTACATTCCTCTATTATGCCTCATTCAATCTCTGATCATTCATTCCGGCTTAAAGCTCACTCACCAGATAACAACCCACAACTTATGTACAGGTGTGGTGTAACGGTCACTTTAAGGCAAGTGCAGTGCGCATGTGCACGGTGGAGAGCCGGAGCGAATAAAGGAGAGTGTGGAGGAAAGTGCGGGAGAGAATGTGCGTGTGGTGAACTGTACTAGGTTGTAGCCTGGGTTCTCCAACTGGTGTTATCTGGGAACTTGTGACGAGTGAAGTCTCGGTGCTCCCATTGTTCATTAAACTGGCTCCGCAACCCCTTCACCACGTGTTCCCTGCGTGTCTCTTCATGGAAGCTAAGTATCCACCTCTCTACGAGAGCACCCACCTAACACCATACTGCCATTCGTTACAGTGGGCGTCCCCAAACTGTGCCCTAAGTTAACACCATCTCAAAATCAGTTTACATGCTGCTATCCCAAGACCTTCGTACGGTGGCCCAGAAGTCTAAAACAAATGAACATTTCAGAAAACAAAATTACAAACGTAAAACCAAACTTTACAAGACGTGAAACACTTTTACAAACTGTGGATTCTGAGGAAAGGGCGGGTCTAACACGCAGGAAGTGCTTGTCATGGGCCCTTGTCAGTCAAACAGGTTGTAGAGTGGGTGGTGTTCGGGATGGTGACGACGCTAAAGCATGATTTGTTCAATTTGTGGCACAGGTTTTATCCAGCTGGCACACTTTAGTTTTCCTGTGGGTCTTTTTTTTTTAGTGGAGCTGACGGAAGAAAGAGACGAACAGCGACTCTAAACCACTGGGGCTGTAAAAGGTGGACTGTTCTGTAAAAGCTCTCAGCCATTATAAGCTAACTAGCTGGTTAGCCACTATAGCTAGCGTTACAGCCCACTGACCTTCATTAACATTTCCAACTGTAAGTGGTTCAGACGTGGCCTGTTCCGCTCACTCTACCACCGCCAATGAGTTTGATTGCCACTAACACCACAACAACCACTTCCTGTGTGCTAGTCCCACCCTTTTCCGTCAGAATCCGCACTTTCTAAGAGTGTTTCACGTTTTGTTAATTTGTTTCTGCTTTTGTAATTTTGTTTTCCGTACCTTTGGCATGTCAGGATAATGTTTGAATGAGGAATTCAACCAAAGGGTCTCAAACGAAATACGTCTCGTATGTTTTACGCATATAGTAAAATAGCCAGCTCTCAGATTCGGCTAGTCTAGAGAAATATCTGCCAATCATATACTTGGCCTGTAAACCAGCTGATACGGATACACGGCTGAGCCCTGATCCATGCGTCTCTAATTATACTCTATAGATCCGTAATTTAAGGAGCGGGTGAGCGCTGTAACGCTGTCAGTTATGCTTTGCCTTTGAGACAAGGTCTTTGATTTTCCATATTCATGGGTGACCTTGCTCTGCAGAGGACGAGTGGCTTTCTGCTGTTCTCCTACCTTTCTTGTTTTCTATGCTTCTGCGCTCTCTGTAATGCTATCGGAGAGCATAACTGCCAAGTCTGACTCATGTATAAGTGGACCATATCTGCCGTGAGACTCGGTTTAGTTAGCTAATGGTAAATATACAGGCATCTAAGGGCACCCTCACCAATGCCTCATGGCCACCCCAAGCAGGCCCCTGAATTAAACTGCTAATGAAGTTCAGTAGTACATCAGTGACTGGTGGGCTTTGCTTGTTGACCTTGCCCCACATGAAAAGGGGAAGTGACGCCCCCCTGTCAGATCCAGTCATCAATTCCACATAACCATACTGATCATGTAGACTGTTGGTGTATAGCAGATGTGTGAAATACCAGGTAATGCCAGTGAGGGACGTTTTCATGTAGATCAAAGCAGAGCTCTGTAAAACCCTGTGTGAGATAACCTTATCTGTGTTTACGTTGGGTTTTTAAATATACAGTAGCTGTATCCTCGAAAGCCTGGCCAGCCATATCCATGCAGGCCTCAAATCGCTTTTGGTATCACCAAAACGGCTAACAAATGGCACGTTGTGCGGCGCTAGTGTAGTGATTAGATTACAGCTGGTGTTAAAGAGCTTGCACGAACATAGCTCAGGGTGTGAAGGCTAAGCAGCTGTTGGTACTGCTGTTGCACCACATCACTGGCCATATTCAGCGTATAAGTATTCAGGCTGTCAGGTTATTTGCTTCACCCAGATTCTCAGATATTGCTTTTTACCCCGGAGTCAGTTGGCTGTACAAGCAGGCGTGTCTCTGTTTGCCGTCAGCAACAGCACGAGTCCTGTCTAAGCTTGTAGAGAAAGAGAGAGAGAGAGAGAGAGAGAGAGAGAAAGAGAAAGGAGTAGAGCAGTTTTTATAAGCTTACAAATACTTTACACATGTTGCCAGTGCGCTTACAGCACGTCCCTGCCGGAACGTTAAAAGGAGTCATGGAGAGAGGGAGAAAGTCTGATATCCCTTCCGCTTCTAACCCAGTAGCACACAACCTTCAAACGTGGGTCAAAGGCAAACCAGTGTTTGGAAAGACTGAGTAAACCTGCCATACGTTTGTACACTGCAGTGTACTGTGAGTGAGAGTAAGTTAGAGTAAGTGAGAGTGAGTGAGTGAGAGAGTGAGAGAGTGAGAGAGTGAGAGATAGATAGATAGATAGATAGATAGATAGATAGATAGATAGATAGATAGATAGATAGGCAGAGAGAAAGTGATAAAGGTATACAGAGAGACAGGAGAGAGAGGGAGATACAGAAAGAGAGGAAAAAGAAAAGAGCGAGGGAGAGTTATACAGTAAGAGAGAGGGGGGAGATAGGAGTGAGAACAGAGGAAAGAAAGAGAGAACAGAGAGATAGAAAGAGAGTGATGCAAAGAGTGACACAGATAGATGGATAGATAGACATATAGACAGACAGACAGACAGACGGATGGATAGACAGATGGACGGACAGGACGGACAGACAGACCGACAGTTAATTGAAGGCTTCATAGATAGATAGATAGACAGACAGACAGACAGACAGACAGATAGATAGATAGATAGATAGATAGATAGATAGATAGATAGACAGACAGACAGACAGACAGACAGACAGACAGACCGATAGACAGACAGACAGACAGACAGACGACAGACAGATGGATAGACAGATGGACGGACAGACAGACAGACAGTTAATTGAAGGCTTCATAGATAGATAGATAGATAGATAGATAGATAGATAGATAGATAGATAGATAGATAGACAGACCAATAGACAGACAGACAGACGATAGACAGACAGACAGACAGACAGACAGACAGACAGATAGACAGATAGATAGATGGATGGATGGATAGATAGATAGATAGATAGATAGATAGATAGATAGATAGATAGATAGATAGATAGATAGATAGATAGATAGATAGATAGATACTTTATTCTGGAGTTACTGATATAGTATTTCTGAGGCCATAATGAAAACCAATAACCTTGTTGTGGCCAAAATCAACCAACACCAACATCAGTAACGGCTTGTATTATTTAAAAACCGTACGGTATATGCAGGGAGTGTAAAGCAGTAAAGTAACTTTTGCAAAGTTATTAAACAGACTAACAGTCATAGTTCGTTATTATAGTTTATACTTGGTTGATTGAATACTTTGTATTCAGTGATGCCTAATGGGAGGAATCCATAGACTGTACCGGAAGCTGGCCTCCTTACCTGGTGAAGCTCTTCCGGTCCTTTGCTGCAGTCGGTTCCTCGGGTCCTTGCCCCTTCAGTTTTGGCTTCACTGAGTGAAATGCATGATTGAGTAGATCAAGGTCAGGTGACTGACCTGGAATATTCCATTTCTTCTCCTTAAAAAAGTCCTGGGCTGCTTTAAGTTTCAGGTCAGTGCCCATCTGCACTGTGAGGTGTTGTCCAAAGCAGATCATGTAAACCTATAGTCACATCGTTAAGTAATACAAGTGACCTGCTCCACTGGCAGCCTAACATCCCCATGCCACCCCAGTTCCTCTACGTGTTGGACGTATGAGGTGGCATGCTTTAGGTCTGCTTCTCTAGACTGTCCTCTTCCTGTCCTGTCTGTACGAGTTGACGTTTGTCCTCTTTGTCCATAAGATGCTGTTCCAGAACTGTAAAGGCTTCTTTGGATGGTTTGGGATGTTCAGATCTGGGTTTCCTGTTTTTGAGGCCCAGTTTATATGTTGTGGTGAACATCTGGTGGTAAAGGAATGTTTCTTCACCAGGGAAAGAATTCCTCCGTCCCCCACCACAACTGCTGTATGTGGTCCTCAGAGTATTTTTGGTATTTCCGAGCTCATCGTATAGAACGGTGAACTGTACCAGACAGTGGACCTAGCTACACCTGATGTTCCTGCCATCTTTCAGATTGGCTTGTTGTGACTGATTAAGCTAACGATGGCCTGCTTCGCTGGCAGTGGTGCTTTTTGGACTTCATACTGATATTAACCTGCAGATGTGTCTATTTTTACCTATATCTATAATAATAAGGAATAACAAACACCTGGCTGTAGAACACCTGAGCGGCCAATTGTACTTTTGCTTTTGATACCCTTAAAGAAAGAGAGTGCTATGTGTGAAAACGAATGTGATTAGTACACCTGACTCTTTTAATTTCTGCTTCTTGACCTAGCATCTCAAAATATTGGTCAGTTTTCTTCAAATCACATGTCACATTTGGTACCTGTACATGAATTACCCTAATTTTGATCTAAACAGCAATTCAGCACTGATGGTTAGTCAAGAATGAGGCCTAATCTGGGGCTAGGCCTTATGGGTATTTTACCCTAATCAATAAGGTTTCAATCAAGGGGTTCCAATTTTGCTAATCAACAAGGTTTATCCATAACCCAGATTGAATTATTTTAATTTTACACTGTTGAAGTGTTCACACTCTATGGTACAATTTGAATTTGAATTCAGATTAATTTGAGATCGTCCACCATGGTGGTGTTAGGCTGGATTAGGCTTATCTGGGGCTAGTAAACTGTCTTTATGGATATCTAACCAGCACAGTCCCCCAGTTGCCTTACTCTGAAATGAGGCTGTTGAAGTGTTCACACTCTAGGGTACAATCTGATTTTGAATTCAGATTAATTTGAGATCGTCCACTATGGTAGGATGGATTAGGCTTTTAACCTCCAGAGACCCCAGCGTCCTTATATGAGGACATCTCATTTTTGCTTCTCGGCACCATAATACTTTTTAAAACATTGACCCTTTGACCTCATATGAGGACATTGTATTTTGCCAAAACAACTTCTTGTACAAAGACAGCGTTCAGTTTTTATACTTGTTAGGTCCTACTAATCACAAATAGCTAGGAGAAATCAAAATTGCACACCAAGCTAGCCCGGGTCTTAGGGGGTTAAGCTTAGTGTGGTTTGAGCAACTCCAAATGGCAGTACAAAACTTTCTATCAAGTTTAGACAAAGCACATTTAGACAAAGTTTGAAAGAATGGAGAGCTGATGCATATTGCAAAACGCATTTTAATATTTCTAATGAAGGTGCTATGAATAACAACATGTATCATGAAAGTGGAATTTGATTAAAAGTGGTCTATGTTGTTTGGAATTGGACTTGAATTTCAAGACTAGATCAGTAATACAGCTAGCAGTAAACTGCTCACCTATAGCAACTCCTCGTATACGTTTCAGACAGTAATGTCACTAGTGTTGTATGATGCAATCTGTTGTTCCATAGTTTGGATTTATGAGGCTCATATAAGATGTAACTGTGTCATATGACCATTTGCCCTACATCATAAGGGAATAACAGTGGGCGATATGACAGTGTTTTTTATTCTTATGATAAATGACACCACACCGCATCTCATTATGCTTTTTCTAGTGCACTGTGGAAGTCATAAGTCCCAACTGCCTCACATTTGCCCATTTAACTGGTGTCAGTGCAGCACAGTATGCAAAATTAGAAACCGTTAATAACAAAAAAAAAATTTATGTGGCAGCTGAGGATTTCTGTTGGTTCAAGCTTATTAAACTATGTTAGTGTTGAATATTATAATATATAATATGATATAATATGATATATGATATGACAGTAGTGAAACTAACTGAGGTAGATGGGTAAACTAAACTTCCCCTCTCAGCCAAAGTGTTTGAGGGTCCATGTGCTAAAGGAATGGCTCATGAAGCGCTTAGGCCAGCTCACTGGTGAAGACAGCGAGTGCTTGACAGGTTGAACTGACACTGCATGTGCTCCGTGTCAGGGAATGGTCAGCCAATGCCACTTTGAGCAGATGACAGATACTGGGGCTAACAGCCACATAGCATTCCTCGTGCCTCAGCAGTTTGGAGGCTTCTTTTTACTTTCGCCAAGTCTGCCTTCACTACATTACTTCAGTTCTCCCTTTTTCACTGCCGTCCCATAAAAGGCTCATGATTCCATCTACTTCTTTTACGCTGTATGAAAATGCCAGTTGCCTTTAACCCTGTCGGAGGATCTCAATAGACCAATAGAATAGTCCAGGACTGATAGGGAGATAATCTTGCTACATGGGCGCACTAAGTTCCCTTCAGCCTGGTTTCCTGACGGTGGGTTAAGCCTAGTTTCAATGCTAATAGTGATTCACCATTAACAAGGATCAAGGATCAATCTGTGGCTGGGAAACCGGCCTTGTGGGTAAACGTTTATTTATATCCCAGACTGCATTTCTCTAAAATGAGACCATTGAGGTGTTCACACTGGGTTGGTTTGGATTTAGTTGATTTTGGATTTAATTGAGATAAGAGTTGAGAGAAACCAATAAAGGTATGTCACAAATTTGACGGATTGGGTCATATTTGAAAATGTTGAAATTATTTTGTTAGAATATCAGCTCAAAATTATGAAAATCTTGACTATGTTGAAATTAATTGAGACAATTTTGGTACAGTTTTGATTTTGCATTGGGGGTGAATTGAGGTTGTTCACCATGGTGGTGTTAAAAAAAAAAAGAAGCTGTATTTTGTCCTTATCCATTTCTGACAGAAATATGTCACAAGTATAATACATTTTAATATAATATTTAAAAACTATTTAAAAAATATTTTTAAAAAAAGTTTGACCTAGCATCTCAAAATATTGGTCAGTTTTCTTCAAATCACGTCACATTTGGTACCTGTATATGGATTACCCTAATTTTGATGGAAACAATAATTCAGCACTGACAATTAGTCAAGAATGAGGCCTAATCTGGGGCTAGGAAACTGGCCTTATGGGTATTTTACACTAATCAATAAGGTTTCAATCGAAGGGGTTTCAATTTTGCTAATCAACAAGGTTTATTCATAACCCAAATTGAATTTTGTTTCACACTATATGGTAATAAGGATTAATTTGAGATTGTCCAATGGTGGTGTTAGGCTGGATTAGGGGGGGCTTCAATTTTCTTTATGGATATCAACACAAAGGTCTTACTTCAGTTGAACCACATGGTAATTGAATTATTTTAGATTATTTGAGATTGTCACCTTGTTGTGTTAGGCTGGATTAGTTATCTGGGGCTTGTACACTGTCTTTATGGATATAACCAGCACAGTACCCAATTTGAAATTTGACACTATATGGTACAATTTGAATTTGAATTCAGATTAATTTGAGATTGTCCACCATGGTGGTGTTAGGCTGGATTAGGCTTATCTGGGGCTTGTACACTGTCTTTATGGATATCTAACCAGCACAGTCCCCCAGTTGCCTTACTCTGAAATGAGGCAGTTGAAGTGTTCACACTCTATGGTACAATTTGAATTTGAATTCAGATTAATTTGAGATTGTCCACCTTGGTTGTGTTAGGCTGGATTAGGCTTATCTGGGGCTTGTACACTGTCTTTATGGATATCTAACCAGCACAGAGTTGGTACAATCTGATTTCGAAATCAACTTAAACTGAGATTAAGTGAAAGGAAAACGAACTAAGCCCCTTCATGCTAAGTGACTGCTGTTTATGTGTGTGTGTCCTGGCAGGTTCTCGCGTTCGGACGAGCTGTCGCGCCACAGACGCTCTCACTCTGGAGTGAAGCCATACCAGTGTCCTGTCTGTGAGAAGAAATTCGCCCGCAGCGATCACCTGTCCAAACACATCAAAGTCCATCGCTTTCCAAGAAGCAGCAGGACAGCACGCTCTTCATACTGACCCTATATAACCCTCCCCCAACACCAGGGGCATGGAGGAAGAGAGAGTGAGAGACAGAGAGAGAGCACACAGGGTTATAAGAGAGTGAGCTCGCAGGAAAGGAGAAGATACCAGAGAAAGGGATCGAACCGGGTGATTTCTCGAAAGTGAACGTGTGCAGGTGTGTGAGACGAGACGTTCTCAGATGCGGTACTGTGATAATTTATTGGTTTAAGCCGAGAGGAACTGAGGAAGAGCATACAAAGCTGTTACTTGACACAACATCGTGACCGATGTCCTAAGCTTCCTGTAGATTGTATTTTTGTAGGGGGTTCACCATAGTTTTCTATTCACGTGTTACGAACAATGTGTCGCGTTAGGTTTTATGCAGAGTATTTTTTTTCTACTTGTGAGCTATGAACTGTTGTTGATGTCTCCGCCAATCTCTAACCAGCATCAGCATTCCTTATCTATCGCTGTTATCGTGACGCCTCTTCTTTGGCCAAGGTGAGTCTAATTGTGTGGTTCTGCCAAACCAAAAAGAAAAGCTGGGTTGGTTCGAACTACTGATCGTAGTCAGGACTGTGTCGTTTATAAGCTAGTAGCGAACATGGAGCTAATCCCCGTGCCCCTCCCCCCATCCCCAACCCCACCCCGGCCTTCTATTGCTCGGAAAACTGTGATAAGCTTTAACTCTGTGATCAAACGGGTTCGGAAAGTTCATTATAGGTTTAAAAGAAATTCCACAGATTTGACCAGATTTCTGCATAGTTATATGGCTGAGATGTAAACAAAGTGTTCTGAGTGGTTTGGGGTGAAAGGAGTCGGAGTTGTTCACAGTGGTGGTGATAGGAACCCAAATTATTTGATTCTTTTTAAAATTATTTATTTTATTATTTTCGCTGCTTTTTCATTTATGTCCAAAATTTTGACTTGATTTTTCTTATTTTTTTGAGAAAAGTAGCTTATTGAGTAGCCTAATTTTGGCTAAACTAAAAAAAATAATGACTTGCTTTCTTTAAAAATTTTGATATATGGTAGTGTTTAGAATTCCCTGGAGGATATTAAGATTAATATATCGTCGCTGTCCAAAGAAAAACAGGTATCTCCAAAATGGCAACTTTACAGGAGAGGCCAAAAACCTAATTTAATTTGAATGGAAGTCAATGGAACCAGACGTCCATCCAAGCAGTTTGGGGTCATTTCTGTTGGTCCATTCTTCATAAAATCTCCACACAGTGTAAACAGCAGCTCATGTGATCAAATGAGGCATAAAAGTAAAAATCAACAAAAATGGAGATACGTGTTTTCTTAAAATCACAAAATCAATACGTTGTGATCTCGATAATTAAAAAAAAAAGATTATCTTGAGATCATGACTTCATTGTCATCTGATTTCAAGACCATGATAGTGCTATTCTTGGGATCACAACTTATCTGTAAATCACGAGAGGATTAAGTTGTGATCTCGAGAAAACGACGTGATGATCTTGAGCTCATGACTTAATGGTCTTGTGATGTCATAACACTGATGATGCTTTTCTTGAGATCACATCACAACTGGAAATAACAGGGCAACTTTATTATGATCTCAGGGAAACATCCTGAGGTCATCGTTGTCTCGAGATCTCAAGATAACACAGGTTTTCTTGATATCTCAACTTCTTTTGCTTCTGCTCTCAAGATAACAAAGATCCCGAGAGAAGTAGGCTGCGATCCCAAGCCTACGATCACAAGACCAATTTAGTTGTGATCTCAAAATAACAGTCCAGGAAATTAGAACTACCTCATGGCCTCAACACCACCATCACAACCATTATCAACATTACATAAAACCTCTGAGGACACATTCAGGCTCACTGGTTTTTGGCGGCGTAGACTTAGCGACCCCTGGTTCCTACGTAACCCCTGGTCACCATCAAATCTGGGAAGCTGGGAAGATACAGTGCATCCTTTCACACCAAACCACTCCCACCGTCTTCAATCACAATCCCAGTTGTTTTAATAATGAAGAAATGAAGGGAATCTGTGGAATTCATCCTTCGATGCAGCAAAAGTCAAACACGCACAGTCGTCGTCGTGGTCTGATGGCTAATATGTGAACCAGCTAGCCTTTTGATCAGTATTGAAGAAGTTCTATTTTAACGCTGTTATCAAAATCAGTTCATTTCTGTGTTTCTTTGTACGTCTGGTTCTTTCTCCTGAACGCGAAGCTATTCAAGTATCAAGAAATGTGACATATCCGTTGAGCCTTTATGTCGAGTATAGTGTTTTGGGGCCAAGCTATAAGCTCAGGCACTTATCGGTTGTATAATGCAGACGTTGGAACGTGAACGGAACTGTGTGTGTATGGTCAGAACGGAGAAATATGATCAGTGTCGGTCAATACGATTATCCTTTCAGTATGGAAGGTCTATGCATTATGCCATTGCGTTCTTATAAAACCATCCGAGCAGCCTTGCACTTGGAAGTGTTCACCGTCCCGGGGACAACAATGCCTACTCATGGACACGACATGATCAGACTGGAACGCTTCATCTCAGACTTTTTTACTGTTGTGCCATAATAAGTCCAGGACAAACATGGACAACAGGAAATGAAAATTTAAGGTGCTAATCTGTTTAACCTCAGCCATAACCCATGTCTCCATGAGGAGTGGTTCTTCAGGACAAGCTTTTCGCCTTCGGTAAATATGGTCTGGGAAACACCGGGAGAGTTCAAGCTGGACGTTTTCAATGGGAACTCTGCTCATGGTCACAGCTGGACTAACGATATGATACGCTGACCATATCTCCATGTGAGGAATGTGTAAAATGGCCGGAGAAGGCTGCTGACACGAGAGCACTTGTGTTTGAGCAAATCGATGTTTTCCGCAGCGTTACTCTCGCAGCCTGATGAAGTGTTCAGGGGGAGGATTTCACAGCTGCCTGCAGCCTGTTGGCCAAAATAAAGCCTGAAACAAAAGAAACAGACTTCAGATCCACAGTTTAGTTTGGTGAAGGGTCCAACAGACCACAGGGGGCTCGGTATTAGAGGTAGCCGGTAGAAACTCAATGGGAATACAATCCCAAAAAATTTAATCCCACCTTTTTGGCAGACGTATGAAGGAATTTTGACTTAATATCTCAAAATATCAACGTATTTGACTATGTAGCTCATTTTGTTGGAGACTTATTGAAGACTTGCTATCTCACAGTATTGAATTTCTAAAGATTTATGAAAAAATGGCTTATTTATTATTAGAATAAAGACTATTTGTAAATATTGACTTTACTTTTACTTGCTTTGTAGAAATAATATTAGATTTATAATTATGATATGAGTTATTCAGATAACACATATGCCAACAAATTTGCCAGACTATTTTAAAAAAATCTGTAATTAATTTTAAATTTTAAATCAAGTATGTAATTATTTGAGGATAAGAAGGTTTTAGCTAATCTTGAGAAAAAAAAAATATGTTTTTGAGATCATGACTTAAATTTTTTGTGATCTCAAGATAATGATAGATGTTTCCTAGAGATTACACCTTATCTGGAAATCACTAAGATCTAAACATCTTAAAATAACTACTTAATGGTCTTGTGATCTCAAGACAACACAACTTTTCTTGATATAACAAGATAACTATAAGACAACAAAAGTTGCTAAGGTTGCAATACAAATAAGCTGTGATCTCTATAAACTAATTTCTAAAGAATTACTTACGTTTACGCCATTTAGCTGACGCTCAGAGCGACTTACAGGGTTAATCATACAACAGGTGGGCCAGTGTAGTGTTAGGAGTCTTGCCCAAGGACTCTTATTGGTGTAGCATAGTCCCCCAGACTGGGATTTGAACCCAGTCTCCCACATGTGGTGGGGTCTCCCTGACACATAGTGATGTTATCTGCTGAGCTACACCAACCACCACAAAGTTGTTACTTGTTGACTTATAACGACATTATGATAATATATTTACTTATTGATTTTTACTTTTAGTGGCAGTGTAGAAATAATAAAAAGTCTGAGTTATTAAGATCAAATTCTAACATACGGTTTTAACAATCTGTTATTAAATATAAAAGCATGTTTGTAATTATTGAGGATGATAAGTCATTTGCTGCCATCGGCGCAAAACCTCGTATCTCCAAAATACACATTCTTAATCTGAATGGAATTGACTGGAACTAGGACTTCCTTTCCAAGTCATTTTTGAGCTTCTCCATTGCTGCTTTATTCACCACAGACTTTTAGGAGTCTATAAAGGCCAGTGGCCATTTTCACATTCTGTAAACCAGAGGTACAGGATACAAGATGCCGTCCAACAACAGTGAATTATGTCAAGATACTAAGTCAAAGTTTTTACATACTGCCTCCAGAAACAAAGTTTGATCCCCTCTACCTGGCAGGACTGGGCTTCCATATACACCAGATTACGATACTGTCTGTTAATATTTATGATGCTATCCTGGGAATAATGCCCAGGCATTTTATCCCTTTGCCAGCACTCAAGCCTTTCCCTTTGGGCAAAAAATTCTTTGGGTGCTTGCTTTTAAAATACTTGTTTGGAAAAGAAAACTTGTCAGTCAGCAAACCTACTCTTCATGCCCAGAGGGAGACTTGATTAGCAAGTAGCATAAGTAGCATATCATTAAAACATGCCCGAAAACCTTAAGAACAAATCTCCTTTCAAAGAATGTCAAAGCCTAAACTTTTGACGGGCAGTGTACAGGCAACTGTGTGGTCAATCTAATATAAAGGGAGCAGGTGGACAGCCAAGCCACCTGTGTTCCAAGTCAGTAAGCCAGCAACCAATAGCATATACCTGATAGTGCTGCTCTTGGTACGCTAGCAGCATGTAGCATATTCAGAATTAACAGTATTGAGAGTCAGCTGTGCTGAACCCACTGCAGGTACAATGAACAGAAACCTCTTAACACGATCATTTGCGAAGCTAGCACTAGCTACCGAATGCTATCAGTTTAGCGCACACTAGAACTAGCGACTAGGTTCATTATGGGCTAGTCAGGGTTTATGAAGACGTGCTGCATATGGATTGATCAGGATGGTCAGCCATGTCAAATGTCTCTCCAGACCACAATCCTTGTTACACTCGTCAGACGTCTCATGGTTAGCACCCTCATCACGCTCTCTTTGTGCCCGGCAGACGGAGGCTGTGTACTGATAGTGATGCATTCCTTCCGGTCAGTATGAAACCTTTGTGACAATGATTTTGTTGATGGCCACCAAATGAATGTATGTAAATGGAGTTTCACCAGAAAAGGGCCAGATATGGCATTTCCCCAGTAAAAAAAAAATGTAAACATAATGTACATAAAAGCAATTCAATATGTATATTATATATATATATGAATATATTTTCCTGTTCTTCATGAGAAGCATTTACAAATAAAATGAGAACTTTTATGAAGTTTAAGGCACAGCTTCTTATTTCATCATCAAGAGGTTAAAGTAATTATTACCAGCATTATCACCAGCAACCTCCTAGCAACCACCTGGAATACCATAGCATCAACTTTGCAATTCTCAGCAAACTACTTTAGATATGGCCGTAATGATCTAGCGACATTCTAGCAACCACCTGGAACACCATAGCAACAACTTACCAATTCCCAGCAACCACCTAGGATATGGTCATAATGACTGCACAACACTACAGCAAGCATGTGGAATTCCATAGCAACTGCCGAGCAACACCTCAGCATTATCTATAATACCATAGCAACGCACTAGCAACCATTAGGGATCTCATTACAAACACTTAGAGACATCTTAGCACACAGCAACATATTAGCAACCATTTAGTATATAGCAACAACCTAGCAACACCCAAGCAACTAGCAACCGCCTATATATAGCATATAGCAACCATCTATAATTCAACAGTAACAACATTTTAGCAACCACTTAGGATACCATAGCAACCTAGCAACTGCTTTTCAACACCCTAGCAACCACCTGGAATACCATAGCAACAACTTTGCAATTCCCCAGAAAACACAAAACCACTAAGACGTTAGGCCAGGTTTCCAGACGGCAAAACTATTCAGGTGTCTTTTTTAACAAGGGAAGGTCGGGAAGGTCAGAGGTTCGGCTGGCCTCCAGGCAACTCCACTGGTGGGCATTACTGAAGTTTTATAATGTTGTTTATATTTATATATTTAATAATAGTGATGTGAACTTTTGAAATAAAAAAATTGAACTTTTTGCAACTTATTTGTTTGGTGTCAGATTATTAACGCTGGTTGGAGGGGCCCCTGTGAATTCTTTGCCTAGGATCCCAACAGACTCTGGAATAGCCATCGGGGGAGGTAATTAGCGAGTGCACATTTTAGAATGTTCTGTGGGGTCATGAATGGTGGGCTCCTATACGGCTATTTGATGAGACAGGTGGTTTTTATACAGTCATCATTACATCACTTTTGAATTATTACTATATTCCATATAACCTGTGAAACAGACTGGAGATATAGGCGACATTTAGATCAAATTAGATTCAATTTATTCTCATTCCCATTTATTCCGTGCTATAAAATGAACCATGGAAATAACCCCTGGTTATATTTATACTATTCTATAAAACAAAGGTTATATACACATGTTTTAAACATGCTATAAAATGAACTGTAAAAATAATCCCAGGTTATATAGCCCTTGCTATAAAACTAACTGTAGAAATAATCCCAGGTTATATATCCATGCTATAAAACTAACTGTAAAAATAATCCCAGGTTATATAGCCCTTGCTATAAAACGAACCACAGAAATAATCCCAGGTTATATACCCCTTGCTATAAAACGAACCACAGAAATAATCCCAGGTTGTATACCCCTTGCTATAAAACGAACCACAGAAATAATCCTAGACTATGTTTGTGCCACGATGATATAAAGTGAACCCTAGAAAAAAGCCCAGGTTATGTTAATACTATTATACAAAACAAAGGTTATATACACATGTTTTAAACATGCTATAAAACGAACTGTAGAAATAATCCCAGGTTATATACCCATGCTATAAAACTAACTGTAGAAATAATCCCAGGTTATATACCCCTTGCTATAAAACTAACCATAGAAAAAACCCAGGTTATATTTATACTATTCTATAAAACGAAGCTTATAATCTCATGTTTTAAACATGCTATAAAACAAACTGTAGAAAGAATCCCAGGTTATATACCCCTTGCTATAAAATGAACTGTAGAAATAATCCCAGGTTATATACCCCTTGCTATAAAACAAACTGTAGAAATAATCCCAGGTTATAAACCCATGCTATAAAACAAACTGTAGAAATAATCACAGGTTATATACCCCTTGCTATAAAACGAACCACAGAAATAATGCCAGGTTATATACCCCTGCTATAAAACGAACCACAGAAATAATCCTAGACTATGTTTGTGCCACGATGATATAAAGTGAGCCCTAGAAAAAAGCCCAGGTTATGTTAATACTATTCTATAAAACGAAGGTTATATACACATGTTTTAAACATGCTATAAAACGAACTGTAGAAATAATCCCAGGTTATATACCCCTTGCTATAAAACTAACCATAGAAAAAACCCAGGTTATATTTATACTATTCTATAACACAAAGGTTGTAATCTCATGTTTTAAACATGCTATAAAACAAACTGTAGAAAGAATCCCAGGTTATATACCCCTTGCTATAAAACAAACTGTAGAAATAATCCCAGGTTATATACCCATGCTATAAAACAAACTGTAGAAATAATCCCAGGTTATATACCCATGCTATAAAACAAACTGTAGAAATAATCCCAGGTTATATACCCCTTGCTATAAAATAACCTGTAGAAATAATCCCAGGTTATATACCCCTTGCTATAAAACGAACCACAGAAATAATCCTAGACTATGTTTATGCCACGATGATATAAAGTGAACCCCAGAAAAAAGGCCAGGTTATATTTATGGCACGCTGGTTATGTACGCGTGCTATAAAACGAAGTGTAGAAATAATCCCAGGTTATATGCCCCTTGCTATAAAACAAACCACAAAAATAACCCCAGGCTACGTTTATCCTATGATAAAAAGCCCAGGTTATATTTATACCATGCTGGTTATGTACCCGTGCTATAAAACATGCTATTAATAGAACCATAGGAATAACCCTTGGCTGTATGTATCCGGTGCTATACATGGTCATTTTCCTACTTTCCTCTAAACTTTGTATTTGACTGTTTCTGCTGCTGTGAATTGTAATGTAATGATTTATGTAAATGAGCTCTGTTCTGATTGGCTGGCCTGTTTGAGAAGCAGTTAAGACGAAACTGCTATGGGGTGAATAGGTGGATACATCTAACTTGATGTCTCCTTCCAAGAAAAAACAAACAGATTAAATCGTGATATTAAAAAATCACCAGTAATGCTGTGCATACTCTCCGACGGCTCCGTGTAAGCGCTGCTTGAGTATCTTGTTCAAGCCGAATGTGCTGAGTCATGGTGTGTTAGGAGAGAGCGACAGAGAGAGCGTGAGAGAGCCACACTGCTGGGTGCTGGGGCCAACTGTGCTGATTTATGCAGCTTTCAATGGTAAGCACATGTGTCCGCCATGGAGATGAGAGGGTGAGGGCGAGTAGATGACGATGCACTTGGTCTTAATGACCATCTGCTGGACAGCCTAGCAGCTGTGCCGCCTTCCACCCTCCAGGCCAAGCACAGGCCTCTAGTAATCAGCTTGCTTCGGCTAGTTTAGTCTTGCACTCCCAGACATGATCTCGCTAAGGAGAATGTCTGGGGACATCACTGAGGAAGTCTGGGGTCAATGTGGGTAATGTGAACATAATATGGTGGGACATGTCTACAAACCCACTGAACATGGACATTTCCAAACACGTGAAGGTAGAGCTTTAAGCAGGCAACGGGAATCTTTATTTCTGTGGCCCAACACCGAATGTCATGGCCCAACTCATGTGTATGACTCCAAACACTATATGGATAATGAACGTTGAGAAGACGTTAGTTGTAAAATGCACTATACAAATAAATATTGATTGATTGATTGATTTAGCTGTTTTAGCTGTTAGGGTTGCCTCTGCACTGGTATGTGTAGGATGCCCACCCCAAGGGGCAGCATCAACAGTAGCTAATGCCAACCATTTGTGACCTGTCTGTCTGTCTGACTCTGAACTGACGAATGTCGTTAGATGAAGTTCTCTGAAATCTCTTTCAGTGAAGTCGTAGAGTACATGACCACAACTGATACTAGGGTTGGGGTTAGGGTGATGATGTCAGAAAAGTGTAGCTGTGATGCCTGTTTTACCTTTGTGAAGAGTCATGGGGGGATCTGTTGGGGCACCGTATGCTGGCATGGGTTCAGCCCACATGTTAAATTAGATGGAATGGTCATTGTCAATGACTGATCACCTTTACTGTATCCTATCAGGATGAAACATATCCATACTGAGGGGAGTGGTATCTTTCAGCAACAGGATACCCCCTATCCACAGGACATGAGGTAGAAACAGGGGAAACCCCATTCTGTGACCTTCACAGTCGGCAACATCTCAATCCAGTTGGAAACCAGTCTTAGATTCTGGACAGAGCAGGGCTCTTCACTCCGGGAATATCGTTTGGAAAACCAGAATCCCATCCCTCCAGTACGAACTCCAGTACGAGATAGAATGTATGGTAAGCCATGGCTGAGGCACCTTACTGAGGCCTTAACCTTTGACTGTAGATGGTAATGTAAAATATCAAGGGCCCCCAACCCTGTTCCTGACGATCTACTCACCCTCACCTGAACACCCTCCATAGGGGTGTAGATCTCCAGCTGTAGGGATGAGCAGCCCTGACCTGATGTTCACCTTGAACGTTTTTGATATCTAGGTTTTCCCGACGGCGCAGTTGATTTAGCGGGGGATTACAGGTGGCGGTAAAGGAGATGTTTGGAGACGAGCTACACTGCAAGAGTGTCTAGGCAGATACTGAGAAAGTTACATGTGACTCAATGGAGTTTGCTCTGCTGGCCCTGGTGCTTGGCAAGCCCGTGAGCCAGAACGTTGTCGGGTTTATTTTTAGGAGGATGGGCTATTGTTGGCCACAGAGTTTGTATGAGCAGTTGGTGCCGAGGTAACCCCGGGTCATTCACATGACGAGAGCGGGATCAGGGGAAATAAGAGTAGCATGATTGAATCACTAAGAAGCTGTTTATGACCGGGGTAGATGTGAAGCAATAGAGTTTGAACCTGCATTGGTTAGGTTGTGTTCGCCGCATGACCGTCATACTCACATCTGATTACTGGTTGATGAATAGAAGACTGAAGGAATGCATTGAATGAACTCTGTGTAAACTTTATATTCTAGTGTTGCCACCTTTCAGAAATGATAATAAAGGAGGGGGGGTGGGTGGTCTTGTGTGAGTGACATGTTCGAAAATCATGTCCCCGATTGGGGGGATGTGTGTGACGTGTGACATGTGTTTATCGGGCATTTACGGTAATACGAATCAGAGTGTGTCCCGTATTTGAGTTGAGTCCGGGGTGGGGGGTGGGGGTGTTGGGGGGAGAAAGATTGTGATCATTGATGTGTGTGTGAAAGACATGTATATCGGACATTTCCGGAACAAATTTACGGACATTCACGGAAATACGGAACAGGGCGTGTCCCTTATTTGACCTGAGTTGCCCAAATTTATGCATCTGCCTACTTTTGTTTAACCAATTATTGCACACTTTCTGTAAGTCATATAAACTTCATTTCACTTCTCAAATATCACTGTGTTTGTCCCCTATATGATATATTTTACACAATTTTTTATCCAAACAACCAATGCTTTATAAAGGTAAATCAGGAAAATTAACAAGGGTGCCCAAACTTTTGCACCCCACTGTATATCAGCCACATGAGAAATGTACTGGCCCCCGGAACTCTGGCCCACTGTTCCTTGCAGAGTCGCTCCAAATTAGCCCTTTTTGGAAGGCTTGCAAGCATAAACGCCTATTTAAGGTCGTACCCCAGCATCCCAATGGGGCTCAAATCAGGACTTTGGCTGGGCCACTGTAAAACCTTCACTAGAACCTTTCTTCTGAGCCATTCAGATGCTTCTGTTCTTGCGCAGCAGCTAGACCATAATGGTTCTGCGTATCTCAATCATGCTTTCCGGCAGGATTCATGGTTCCATCAGTTAGGCCAAATGGTCTGAAACAGTTAAATGGGCAAGAGTAGATGCACTCCTAATGGCACCTTATACCTTACCTTGTATACATACAGATATGCGGTTGATGTGGCTCAGCGGTTAACACCTCTACCCACCAGGGAGCCCCTACCCCATGTGGGAGACCGAGGTTCGAATTCCGGTCTAGGTAACAAATGCTGAGCTACACCAATAAGGGTCCTTGGGCAAGACTCCTAACACTGCACTGGCCTACCTGTAATACGAATAAGCTTGTGGGTCGCTCTGGATAAAAGCGTCAGCTAAATGCCTTAAATGTAAATATGCCTATACATGGTACACTATGGTATGTAAGGATTTTGATAGACAGTGCACATGTGATATGGCCTGTTTAGCCTGGCTAAGGCTTATAAATGTTAATAAGAAACACAAATAAGATCATCTATGCTACAGACTGATATTAGGCCTGTACCAAAGCGCTGTCTTTAGGGAGAGGTGAACATTTTAGGGCATCCTCAGACCACAGCATCAGGTTTCAGATTTCAGGACCTGGAAAAAGAAGTAAACACAAGACAACAAGAAAAAAGCTTGATTCACGTGACCTGGCTTCAGAGGAGAAAGTGAAGGTCTAGTTGAGTGTTGAGTTGCTAATGGAGCTAAGCTGTGGGCTTGTCTCCACCGAGTTTCTTCTGAGAGCCCCCTTCATCCCAACGATTTTCTGGTTTGACCTTTCAAAACCATCCACGGTAGTGCAGGCTGAAGCCCAGCTGCTCTTTGAGTCATCCTATGGCAGAATCCACCATGGCAGCCCTAACCAGAACTTAAACCTGAGTTACACATTATTACATTCTTTAAGATTCCGACTGAACTTCCATGGAATTACTGTGTCTACTCCTTTACTCCTTCCACTTCAGATGCTCAGGAATCACAGGATGAGGTGGTAAAGGGAAAACCTGCCCAACTCAAGGTTATCCGTATAAGACCACTCTGTGACCGGCATAAGCCCACACTGACGGTAGCAAAGAGAGGTTTGCTCAGGGCACTGATGCTAGCACCTGTTAACCCATCTCGTGGAAACACCTGTGAACTCTGGGCATGGGCAACAATTCCTATGAACATGTATTCATAATGCTATCTTTGTGGATTTATAAGGAGTTATATGGTATACATAATACATTATAGTATCAGGCATAAGTACAACTTATATAACTACTTACGGCTAGTTAGAATCACATGCATAACCCTTTATAAATCAAAATCATAATGCCAGGTTTCATAATGCCTTATAACATCTGTTCATAAGGACATGATAAGCATAAATGTTAGGTCAGCTAAGGCTTTAAACAAGCTCTACTCGTTGGCAGAGTAACATCTTCACATTGTATGTCCCGTATTACCAGTTAGCCAGTCTCACTTTACTAAGAGCCTGTAAAGACCACTCATAATGCTCTATAAGCTATAATATACTAAATGATATGTATCTAAGTTAATTATTAATTAAGTTAAATTATGTAACTTAAAGCCTGTAATGGTCTGGCATAAACTGTATGAAGTATTGTATTACATGGTGCCTTGCAGGATTAGTGTCTACAGTGTTCTTAAGGGTGTTATGAGGCATTATGAACCTGACATTATAATATTGCATACTCTTGCATTAATAAGTGCTATGCATGTCATTATAACTACTTTACATTAAACAAGCTTACGCCAGGTACTATAATGTGTTATGTATGCTATATGATGCTTCATAAATCATTTATAATGCATTATGGATGCAGGATTCATTGGTGTTAGCGAAGCATTTGTTAGCAGGGCTTTGTTCTTTCTTTGAACAGTTTTCTGGGGATGATAGATAGATGAGGGTAAATGTAAACACGGTCACGTGATAACACAGACCACCTAAGGACCACTGCACACGCTGAACCTGTTTGTGCTACTAATACAGGAAATGGCAGCCAGAAAGAGAGAGGGACTAGCATGAGTGCTAGCTATGATTAGAAAGTGTGGAGTGACAGTTGGAAATGCTAGAGGGGGGTGTTATGGTGGGCTTGGCACTCACCATTCTCAAAGGTTACCGATGAAGTCGGAGAAAATAGATGGCAATAGCACACATTATGCAATAGCCCTGATCAGGTGAGGACACTGAGTGACACAGCACGGTGTCACCAGCCCTCACTGGTGTGCACAGTCTGTAGCGAGTGTAGTGCAGCGCCACATTGCACGTGGTTATCAAGGCTGAATCCGTGTTAAAGGGTACCTGAGGAGGTTCGGCTTCACGATTAGCAACATGCTAGCAACTTGACCAACCCAGTGAAGAACAGTGACAGTAACGTGACCTTTTCCATTGACGAAGTAGTGCGTCAAATTCCATCACATGCCGACACAGTGGGGAACTCGCTCCGCCGGCCTGATAGGGTTGGCACTCCCCTGCCACTGCTAGTCCGCCCTCGGACCGTTCCTGCATATGAGATAGATTAATACCCCTGCAGACAGATTTCAGATGTGTACAGTAGGGTTGCCACCTTTCAGAAATGAAAATAAAGGACGGGGGGCGGGGGGTGGGTGTGGTTGGTGGGGCTTAGTGCTTCCATGTATGTGTGACAGACGTGTATATCGGACATTTACGGAAATACGGAACCAATTGCGCCCCCTATTGGTTTAATACGGGATATAACATGTAGTTGCCCAAGGACGCTTCCGTATTTTACGGGACGGGTGCGAACCCTAGTGTACAGCCATAAACATGTAAGACTGTATGCTGCATTTAACGCCTCTGAAGAGTACTGTTCAAGCACTAGCCTGGTGTAGAGATACACACAGCGAGATCAAATTGTCCCCATACGCTAACCCACACATCATCAACTTTATATATATAACTCAGGAGACACGTGTAAAAGTGCACGGGTTGTTTTGAGAGGAAATCTGTATTTGTGCTGTAAACATCCCGTGTCCCTGGGTCCTCTCCGCACCACTGTATGGAAATTTAAGTAAGTTTCGGTACATGGAACCATTTGGCTTCAAACTGTGTTTCCATTTCAACACTGCACAGGAAATCCGTGGAAATCACTCCGAATAAGAATTTACACGCATGTCCACACACATGTCCACACACACGTCTCTGTAGGGGACAATGTTAACTGTGTGCAATACATCACAAAATCCAATCCTCCATTACCTTTGTGCAAGCTCAACACCTTGTGTGTCCGAGGTGGTGGTAACTTCAGGCTCCAGCAGATGGCGCTGCACGAGAATGATGGGGCTGCTATAAATCATGCAGGGTGTGAGTGACGGGATTCATAGATTGGGAAGAGGTGTGTCACGTTTTCGGGTTTCCCTGGCTCCGCCTCTCTCCCGCACTCCACTTCCCAGAGGGCTTCACTCGGTGACGTCAGTTCCACGTGCTCGCGACCTTCTCATCTGATTCGCTCGCTGTCGCCTGATTGTTGGACAGCTGCTGTCGATTTGTACCGCCATTGAAACCCCACTCTCCCAAACCCAGTTTGGAATCCTGAGCGCTCTCTCTGTTTATTCTCGTCTCGGGTTCCACCTCCTTTGCTCTTTGACGATCCCTTTTGCTATTTCCCTTTACTGTTACAGTTCACAGTTTCTGGCTTGACCTACACTTTTCACTCCTCGACCACTCCTCTCATCTCACGCTTTTAACTTGGTTACCTTCGCTGCTTGTCTACTCTGGTTCTGACCTTTGCCTGTCCCTGGCGACGATTTTGCCAGATGCTGATTTGTGGATTGCTGCCTGGTTGGATTCCCTGTTTGTATAATAAAGCCCATCAGCCTTTTTGCTCTGCACACGTGCAGGGAATGTCTCGTTCCATGTGAGGAAAATGGCTCCAGAGCAGATTTTAATGATTGGCTAAAAGGAGTGACTGAGCATGTGGGCGTGGCCAAAGACCATAGTGTGAAGGAAGTAGCTGAATCTGCAGGTGTATGGAAGCGTACGGTCATACGGGTCTACCAGCAGTGGCTAAAATCCCAGTCTACAGGGAATTCTCCTCGGAACTGTACCATTCTTTGATGCAAGAGTATCTGAACACTGATGTTTCTCACATCCAGAAACTTGTCAAGTGGAGGTATTACATGGTACGTTTCAGTCCCAGGTGACCCGTTTTTTTGTCTAGTAAGCATAGATATCGTTGCTGTCCAATGAAAAACATGCATCTCCACTTTTGTCCATTTTCACGTTTATGCATCATTTGGACACACCAGCTGCTGTTTACCCTGACTGAGAATCTTATGAGGAATGGACCAACAGAAATGGCCCAAAAGTGTTTGGAAAGACGTCTGGTTCCATTGACTTGTATTAAAGTTAAATCAGGTTTTTGGCCTCTCCTGTAAAGTTGCCATTTTGGGGATACTTGTTTTTCTTTGAACAGCGACGATATGCTCTATGCACTCATTGGCTGGAACATGCAAATGCTGGTGCTTCACTGGATGTTTGTGATGAAAACTAGTAACCATAGTGTTGCTGAGTTATACATCTGTTTTATTATCTCTATAAGCGTACAATAAGCATACATCCACTCATAATTAGACAGCAGCATGCATTGCTTTTTAAAGGGACAAATTTGAGGGAATAACACAAACGGGAATTACTGAGGGAGGTCCCGGGCAGCCAATTACAGAAGACCATGCCCTCCAACAAACTGCAGTACTGTTTTTTATTTTGGTTCTGTACTAAAACCACCGCACTGTGTTCAATCGCAGAGCTGCACCGGGTCAGGCTAGTCCAACTGCCCAGGGCAGTGCTAGTACCTAGTAGCTTCACAGATAGGTGGATCCAGAAGGAATCAACCAACAGGAGAGAAATTTGGTGTGTAGGTTTGACACTGTGAGACATGCACATTAAGTTTCACGCTCTGGTGCACATTTGGCATAAGCAAGGACGGGCCTTATCTCTGTACCTGACTGACCCAACAGCCACGATTACGGTCATTCACCAAGCAGTGATGCCCTCCATGAGTCCTCCTGTTAGTGCAGCACCATTGGCAGACGGCTGCACCACGCAGGACTACATGCACGCAGACCATGGCGACGACTGACCTGTCAGTGTCACCATCTCAAAGTCACCAAAGCTGGCAATGGTGTTGTGCCAGACTGACACAGAACGGCAGCGGGTCATCTTCAGTGACGGATCTCGCTTTGTCCCGGTGGAGACGACCAACGAATGCGTGTATGGAGGCACCGTGGCCAGCACCAGGATGAACGATGTGTTGTCACGCTTCCAGAAGGCCCGGTGTCTCTCCATCTCCACCCCTACCGCACCATCTGCAGGAAGTGTGTGTCATGGAGTGACTCAGAACGGCAGCGGGTCATCTTCAGTGACAACCTCTGAACCAGTACAGTAATGGCTCTCATGCTTTCAGAAGCAGCTCCTTCTCCACTGCTCATAACGTTGGCCCTGGGACGTTTGGCGGTTGCCAGGCATTCCATCAGTTTAAACATATCCTCAGCAACGCTTGCAACCATCAGCCCTCTTTCTGGAGTTCGCATAAGTGTGTAATTCCTGCACTGCAGACGTGCAATAAAGCAATTTGAATATAAAGCATCACCAACGCAGCAGATTATTTTAATAGGGCCCAAATATTTTCGCTCATGCATCCACGCTTAAACCTTAGGAGGCACGTATGCTGTGTGTCTTTCATTACGTTCTGAAGAACAGGCGCATGCCAAGGCCTAAACGCTTTTTCCATGTGTGAGAAATGCACATAATCCCGTTCTCCGGGCAGATTATTAACAGACCAAACTGCTGCGGGCCTGTTTGCATAAACTCACAAACACTGTGGTTAAGAAATTCTCCAAGCTATAAAAAAAACAAAAAATTGCAGAGGGTCATATGACCGGCAAACATTAAATACACGAGGGCCAGAATATAGAAATATTTTAAGCAGTTTGGTCTGGCTTAAAGAACGACCACAAGGCTCTGTAATAATGTACACGAATTCCTGGAGGCTGTTGTTTAAGTGCTCATAATTATAGGAAATACCGGACTCCATAAAAACAACAGCACCTTAGAAAACTATCGGGAGAAAAGCACGCATCCAGTTTTGGCATGATGTTAATAAAACTGCTGTTATGCAGAGCCAGACTTGGACTGGCCTCGTGAAGAATTGGGGTGGAAGACAAACACCAGAGCTGAAAGCAGACATGCATCTATGTTCTGCACCTGCATTAAAGGAAACAGGGGTGCACAGAAATTTGACTTGGGGAGCCAAAGTGCAATATGGAGTACATACGCCCACCATCCACCGACAGGAATGAAACAGGGTGGGTAGGTTTGACATGGTGAGACGTGCGAATGATCCAAGCCTCACACTCAGCCGCACATGTGATGTAAGCAAGGACAGGCCTAATTGCTGTACCTTGTACCTTGACCGGGTTTCATACCAGTGTTGTATTTCGTGTAATACCGTTGGTGGCCTCTAGGGGCACCAGCAGTAAATGGGTTCTCAAAAAAGGAAGTAGGGTAGTACTTCCGGGGGGGTGCATGTGCTCCCGCTCTTGGGTCTTAAGTCATATCTGCAAATCCTTTCCTGAGAAGCTCTACTGTTTTAATGCTCAGGTGTGAGTATTTTGTCAATGCACGACGTTAAACTGTTTGTGTTTTAATTTCATGGCAAGTTGATGAGCTGAATCTGCTAGTTGTCAGTATGCTAATATGCTAACATGCTTATATGCTCTTCTGCTTTACTAATATGTTCTGCTGTAGTGCTAAGCCAATATATAAGGCCATGCTAATATGCTAGGCTAACATGCTACTAGAAGCTAACTGTTATGCATGTATAGTTGTTTGTTTGCTTGCTTGTTTGTTTGTTTGTTGGTCTTAGACAAGGAGTTTTATTTTGGTGCAAGAAAAGTGGAGGTATGGACACAAAGGAACTGTGGAACAGAGATACCTACCCCACTACCAAAGACTGTAATGTCGTGCTATACTGTCATGGAGATGACAGCGGGTCATCTTCAGTGCCGAGTCCCGCTTTAGCCTTGGTGGAGATGGTAGACTTGCTTATGGTTTAAGACCGTAGCAGCTTCATACTCCTGCGGATGGCGCTGTATGAGGATGATGGGGCTATAAATACCTGCGGGGTGTGAGTGACGGGATCCATAGATTGGGAAGAGGTGCTACAGTGCAGGGAATGTCTCGTTCCATGTGTGGAAAATGGCTAGTAGATGTTAATGACTGGCTAAAAGGAGTGACTGAGCATGTGGGCGTGGCCAAAGACCATAGTGTGGAGGAAGTAGCTGAATCTGCAGGTGTATGGAAGCGTACGGTCATACGGGTCTACCAGCAGTGGCTAAAATCCCAGTCTACAGGGAATTCTCCTCGGAACTGTGCCAGGGAAGGCTTCCACCAAATCTGGACCAACTGACCAACTCTTTGATGGAAGAGTGTCTGAACACTGATGTGGCCTACATCCAGAAACTCCAGTCCATGCCCAGTCCAGTCACAGCTGTTATTGGTGCTTGTGGAGGTGTTACAGGCTATTAGGGATCTTTCAGGTACAGGTGACTCATTTTTTGTGCAGTGAGCTTATAGATTAAGAGAGCAGCATGCATGTATATGTTTATTCATATGTATTTTTCTGTTGTATAAGGATTTTACAGGCGAAAATACATTTTCACTCCACATCGGTGGTTTTAAACAACGTTCTTGGCTGAGTAAGAGTCCTACATGGCACTGTATGTAGTACCACGCTTGGTAAACATGATGGCCTAACTGCACAGCATTACTCTCATTGCCTTTTGACCCTCCCTTGTTGACAATATTCCCCAGTGCCAGCTGAGCTCAGCAGACTCTAAAGGCTAAACCAAACTGAAGGGAGTTCAAAGAAGCCTTTCATCAGCTAGGATAAACCGTGTACTGTGTGTATTCATCAATGTAGCACTTTATTAGATTATCCACCGTAGTTGCTCATGTCGTCTTCAATCAACATTAAACTAACGTAACGTCTCCATAACCCTAAATCTAATACTCACTCCATAACTCCAATACATACACTCTTCATCATCATCATTGCACAAATACCAACATCCAGAAGGAATCAACCCCATTGGAAGGAGATTTGGTGGGTAGGTTTGACATTGTGAGACATGCTAATGGTTCAAGATTCACACTCGCCCGTATGATGTAAGCAAGGACGGGCCTTATCGCTGTACCCGACTGACCCAACAGCTATGATTGTGGACACTCAGTGAGCACCATTGGCAGACGGCTGCACCATGCAGGACTACATGCACGCAGACCGTTACCACAACTGTCCTTAACACCACGTCACCGTCACCAAAGATGTCAGTGGTGTCGTACCAGACTGTCATGGAGTGACTCAGAATGGCAGCGGGTCATCTTCAGTGACAAGCCCAGCTTTTGTCTTGGTGGAGACCCAACGAATCCGTGTGTGGAGGCACCAAGATGAACGGTGTGTTGTCACACATCCAGAAGGCCTGGCGTCCCTCCACCTCCACCCCTACCGCACCATCTGCAGGAACTGTGTGAGGATATCCAAGCTGCATAGGATGGAGTATCACAGGACACCATTAGGAACCTCCATACCGAGACGTCTGGCGTGTTGGGTTAGTAAACATGGCGGCTGACGCCATACTAAGAGACAGACTTCTGTATGTGTAACTCAATAAATATTGATCATATCAGTCTAAATGTATCAGTTATTGATGCTGGTCACCTTTATCCACCTTCCCAACCGCACTGCACTCCCACACCTCCTTCTCGGTTCCTTCTCATCTCCATTGTGGTCCTCAAAAAGACCACAGTAATGACAAAACAGTGAATAAAACCAGCTTCGAATGATGTAACCTAACCTTACAAATCAGAGCCATACAGAACCATTAAAGGATGGTGGAGCTAAGCCTTTACTAAAGGGATCTGAAGGCGTGCGCCCTCAGGAAGATGGTTTCAATGGCCCTAAAACGTCTGTTCAGCATTAGTTCATATCGGAAAATACCATAGCTGGCCAGCAACACAGATCACAGATCAAACAAAGGTATTAACGTTAAGCAGTGCTATTTCCTCTCTCAGATAAGCTACAGCTCCTAAACCTGTTATCCAAATAACACTACAGGTCTAGTAGTCTAGCTCTCATACTCACAGTGACATTGGCTCTTATTCATGATGCTGATATAGGATCTGTTCCTGGGACTGAGGCCATGGTGGAAATGACGGGAATGCCATCTTGGAACCTGGAGAAGCTTTGTGAATGAGGGCACATAGAGAGCACAGAAATCCTTACACCCATACAATAAAAAGCCACACCCACAAGGAATCAACCGACAGGATTGAAACTTGGTGGGTAGGTTCGACATTGTGAGACATTCAAATGATTCAAGTTTCACACTCAGCTGCACAAGCAATGTTAGCAAGGATGGGCCTTATCGCTGTACCTGACTGACCCAACAGCCTGGATTGCGGACCTTCAATATGTCCAGAAGGCCTGGTGTTACTCCACCTCCACCCCTAAAACAAAATCTGAGGATATTCAAGCTGCATGGGATGGATTATCACAGGACACCATTAGCAACCTCTACAGCTCCATGATGCTGAGACGTCGGGCATGTTGGCTTAGCAAACACAGAGGCCTAAAACCATACTGAGAGACAGACTTCTGTATGTGTAGCTCAATAAATATTGATCATATCAGTCTCAGTGTATCATCATTCATTGTTCCTGCTTCCAATAGCTGGCTCTTCAGCTCAATGGCCTATCAGCTTTCCTCTATCAGCTAAACACCTGATAGCCAGATATATAGCGACCACAACTTGCCATTTGTATTGTCGGTGGATCTGTAACTCGGTAGCTACCTACTGATTCGTTCATCCTCTAAACTGCTCATCCGTCTGGATCATGGGGGTGCTGGAGCCTACCTCAGCGTGCCCTGTGCAATCTCAGCTGTTATTGGAGGGGGCTGTGTGGTGAAACCTCAACGAGAACCCAAAGACACACGGAAACACAAACAACTAAACCAAACCGTCACTTAAAGCCTTACTTAGCCCTCTCTAGGGGTCCTGCGGCCCACTAGCTCCAGCGCTTGGTCTTGCTCATGCTGGAGAGAGGGCCAGAGTTTGTATAGGGTTCGATGCCCCGCCTTCTGATCCCGCACACCTGTTTCGGCTTCTGGAGGGAATGGCAGAGACCCCTAACGGTGCCCTGAAACAGCACTGCACTTGCTGGCACCAGGACTGGGAAGATCCTTCCCATTCAGCGGACGTTAATGCATGCTAATGCTAGTTTTCGCTAATTAGCATCTTGCCCGTTTTAGAAGCGGCTAATGGAACAGTGCAGGGTGGCCTAGCAGCTAACTCTAATGAGAGAAGACAGCCGATATAGACTCTCTGTCAGTCAGAGAACTGGCCCAGACCTCAGCGAGGCCCCTGGCCTTTGTGTCAGTGACCCTGCTCTGCCGATGACGTTAGTGAACACGGCTCTTTGTCAATATTTGTTTCTGTGGATGTGGACAAAGAGAGATTTTTAGGTAGCTGTGACGTGAGCGGTTTCAAACAGCACACATGCATGACATGATTTGGGATGGTCTTACAAAGCATAGATGCTCACCGGACCAAAACGAGTGTGCCTGAAGTGTATCTGATAGTGTGTAACACTGCCACAAGCACCAACAGCAGCTGTGGTTCGGCTTCAAAGGGTTGCCCAGTTGGGCCAGATTTGGTGGATGTAGCCTCTGATATTAGCCACTGCTGGTAGACCCATATAACTGTACGCTTCCATACACCTGCAGATTCAGCTACTTCCTTCACACTATGGTCTTTGGCCACGCCCACATGCTCAGTCCCTCCTTTCAGCCAATCATTAACATCTGCTTTGGAGCGTTTACCACACATGGGATGAGACATTCCCTGCACTGTAGCACCTCCTCCCAATCTATGGATCCCGTCACTCACACCCCACAGGTATTTATAGCAGCCCCGTCATCCTGGTGCAGTGCCATCTGCAGGAGCCTGAAGTTACTACCACCTTAACCAGCAAGGTGGCTCATTTTTCTTTCTAAATACGGCTCCATCGAGCCTTCCAGCTCCCGGTGTTCAGAACATGGTCTTTCATTTCTAGGCACTGCTGTAGTATTCTGTTGTTGATTAAAATGCGCTGCGACTCGGAGGAGAAATGTAGAGGCTGGGACAGTGGAGCCATATGGATTGCATTGCGGCAGATCCGCATTCAGTCTCTGCCAGAAGTCAGGCAGTCCGGGATGTGCTGGCAGTGGAGTAAGCTACTGCCAGCAGAAAGAACAGCAGGTTGAAGGTCTCATTTAATCAAACATCTGCTGAACTGTCATCTCACTGGCAGAGCCTATTTACTTTTTCATAATGGTACAGCAGCTGTAGGCTTTAGGCCTACCAACATGCATGCAGTTTGGCACCCAGGGCTTCTGCAGCAGGTGTTTCGGTGAACCCCAGCTCATGGAAGTGCTTGGAACGGTTTTTATTTATTTATTTATTTATTTATGTTAGGAAAGTGCCTATGAGGTCATGTGATCTGAAACTTCAGGGTAAAGCTTGCTGGGCTTAGAAGTAACCTCTAAGTGTTGTGAGGGTGGCAGCGTGCCCGATGGAAAGCCCAATGTTGTGCAACATTACACAATGCTCTGTCTTTAACAGCACCGCCAGAACATCCCTCAGCTCCCGGCGCAGCTCACTCGTCTGTAATTACACATCTTTTCATTCGAGTTGGCCGTTGTGTTTGGAAACTCCGATGTTAATGGAGTTGTGGAGCTTAGAAGTTTCGTTTTGGTGCACATGCTGTGCAGTCTCTGCAGTGGAACAGTGTAGAGCTTCACAACACAGAATAAACTCAGGGACCTAATTCACCAATTCACCTACTGTACACCAACACGCTGCTTACAGCACACTAACACATTACACTTACTGAGTTACTGTACACCCACACACCACTTACAGCACACTAACACATTACACTTACTGAGTTACTGTACACCAACACGCTGCTTACAGCAGACTAACACATTACACTTACTGAGTTACTGTACACCAACACGCTGCTTACAGCAGACTAACACATTACACTTACTGAGTTACTGTACACCCACACACCACTTACAGCACACTAACGCATTACACTTACTGAGCTACTGTACACCAACACACTACTTACAGCACACTAACGCATTACACTTACTGAGTTACTGTACACCAACACGCTACTTACAGCACACTAACGCATCACACTTACTGAGTTACTGTACACCAACACACTACTTACAGTACACTAACGCATTACACTTACTGAGTTACTGTACACCGACACACTACTTACAGCACACTAACACATTACACTTACTGAGTTACTGTACACCAACACACTACTTACAGCACACTAACACATTACACTTACTGAGTTACTGTACACCAACACGCTACTTACAGCACACTAACGCATTACACTTACTGAGTTACTGTACACCAACACACTACTTACAGTACACTAACACATTACACTTACTGAGTTACTGTACACCAACACGCTACTTACAGCACACTAACGCATTACACTTACTGAGTTACTGTACACCAACACGCTACTTACAGCACACTAACGCATTACACTTACTGAGTTACTGTACACCAACACGCTACTTACAGCACACTAACGCATTACACTTACTGAGTTACTGTACACCAACACACTACTTACAGTACACTAACACGTTACACTTACTGCACTATGCATATTGTGTAGATGTGTTCGTTTGCTATGGTATGGGCTTTTTGCAGGGAACACTGTTGCTGCATGACGTCTGTACAGCTGAGAAGTTACTGAGGTAGTTCAGAAAGCAGAATGTCCACTGTGGAGCTGCGAGTGTTCTGCTCCTGCGAACTTGCTGACGGTCAGTCAAGAGTATCTCTTGTTATCGATGCAGCTGCCGTGAAACGCACCAGGTTTACTCCCCCAGTTTGTGCCTCCTCACACAAGCCGCACAGTAACAGCTTGTCTTCATCCCTAGAACAGAACAGGGACAAAAGGCAACGTGCTGAATATCTGCTGGCGTGTTTTGATTGTAACCCAGTTTACTGGCTCTTTCAGAACTCATCAGACTTGGCATGTTTCAGCAGCCTGTCACGCCTAGATTCCCAAAATTGATGAAGTGGGACTGAGGCTGGTGTGTGTGTGTGTGTGTGTGTGTGTGTCTGTGTGTGTGTGTGTGTCTGTGTATGTGTGTGTGTGTGTGTGTGTGTGCAAGTGTGCATGTATATGTGTGTGTGTGCGTGTGCGTGTGTGTGTGTGTGTGTGTGTGTGTGTGTGCATGTGTGTGTGTGTGCGCGTACCTGTGTGTGCATGTGTGTGTGTGTGTGTGCGTCTGTGTGCATGTGTGTGTGTGCATGTGCCTGTGCGTGTGTGCGTGTGTGTGTGTGCATGTGTGTGTGTGTGTGCAAGTGTGCATGTATATGTGTGCGTGTGTGTGTCTGTGTGCATGTGTGTGTGTGCATGTGCCTGTGCGTGTGTGTGTGTGCATGTGTGTGTGCATGTGTGTGCATGTGTGTGTGTGCGTGTGTGTGTGTGTGTGTTTGCTAGCACATGGTCAGAAGAACTGGACTTCAAACAATCAGACAATCTCTTCTACCAGTTCAGCATCACTACAGCTGTTGGGGTAAAGGAATATCCTGGCAGTGAGTGTAAACCAGTAGTCGGCTCCGATTGGCTCGATGTATCTGATAATGCTAAGAGGTGGCTATTTCCCTTAGTTCATTATTAGCACCATTAGCTTTATTGGCTAATATACACTCATCATCAAGAGCACAGCTGCACCCAGAAGGAGGTGTGGGATTGCGGTGCTATGGGGAAGGAAGACTAAGGTCACCAGGAACGATAAATGATGCTAGCGCAACGCGGTGAGGTTCCTAATGGTGTCCTGTGATACTCCATCCCATGCAGCTTGAATATCCTCACACGGTTCCTGCAGATGGTGCGGTAGGGGTGGAGGTGGAGTGACACCAGACCTTCAGGATGCGTGTAATTTCATGTCAAGTCATGTCAAATGTATCTCTGGTGAAAACAACAACATGCTGTGATTCAGTTTAAATGATTTCTCTCCGGCTCGGAAACAAGCGGAGGGATTCTGCCCAAAGTGGAGGCTGTAAACACTCAGTCCGCTCTGCATGTGTTTGTTAGAGGTAGAGTTGTATTGTAATGTGAATTTGATGGAGAGAGCATGTTTTGTTTCTGTGCTAATGTAACCTGGTAATAAAGAAACCCTAAAGACACGTAAATATAATTCATCTTCAGCTGACAATAAATAAATCGGCTTTATATACACTTATCGCCACAAAAATAGACACACCCAGACAGAACGGTCCGATTGCTGCAAAACCCGGCATATGTCTCACGTGAGGGCACGTACACAAGCTTCTGGACTACCTAGAAAGACCACCAGTGGAGAGGACCATCCGATCCACCGCCAAGCATGAGCAGCTCCCGTAGTTTCCTTCCAGTTCCACCATCCACACACAGTCCTGTCCCGGCCCGGACCATTTCCAGGGGCTTAGCAGAAGGAAATCTGTGTTGCGGTGCCCATTACGCGTCCTGCTATTGACAGCCAGCCACCACTGGACCAGAACTTCCGACTGCAACCGTATCACCTTGCAATTAATCCAGGTTCTGTTTGGGATCCAACGACGGTTGGGTTTGAGTATGGAGGCCTTGTGGTGTGGCCTGTGTGGAGTGACACACTGGCCCAGCTCCTGGAGTGATGATCTGGTGAGCCTTTGCATAGGACAGTCGGTCACTCCTCGTTGGGATACTAGGGACACTAACAGCTCAGTGATTTGAGCAGGACGTCCTCCGGCCACATGTGTTGCCTCTCATGGGACAGCGTTCCATCCCCCAGATCTCTGGGAACTGGTCTCCTCACTTCCCAGATACGAACCGACTGCTGTTAAGAGAAGAGGGGATGGCACACGTGATCCACTCACACCAGCACAACACACACTTAGACACCACACCCACCACCTTGTAAGTGTCACTGAAGTGCTGAGAATGATCCACATAATACCTGCTCTGGGGGGTCCTGTGGGGGTCCTGACCATTGAAGAACAGGGTTATACAGTATACAGAGACACAGATGGACTACAGTCTGGACCTGTACACCTACAGAGTGTCCTATACGGTCAGTGGAGCTGATATGATGGATAAGGAGTGCAGATACATTGAGGTGGTCATCATGTCATGCCTGATTGGCGTTTATTGTATCCCAGTGGGGCTTTAAATTCCCCCTCAAGTTCTCGGATGGTGCACCTCTCCTGACGCTCAGCATGAACGACAGTTATAAACCGCTCCTCTAATGTCCCTTGTAGAAACCATGAAACAGTTTCACACAGCCGACGTTTTCACTGTTGGCTCATTGCCAAGACCGTATGGTGGAGGAGAGCAAAAAGAACAAGCCCTGATTTTAATCATTACCATTAAATGGCCCATATCCGACTTTTTTCACTCCGAGTTCATTTTTCCATGACCGTCTTCCAAACTCTCTTCATCCCTCAGGACTAAACAGGCTGTTTGTGTTAGCGTCTCTTTAAGAGTAGTATGTAAATTAGCTTGTTTCCGATTGGCTGCCCTGTATTGCACCTCAATCTAAAAGACATCCAGGCAAAAATTTATTATTCAGTATCAGTGGGCGGAGCTAAACTGCTGGGGTAAATAGGATGAGATATGCAAATATGTTCAGTAGTTGAGATCATTTTCAGTCATTGCGGTTTGGTGTGAAACAAAATCAGAAGCGTTCACAGGGGTGGTGATAGGAACTTCTGAATGGTTGACCCTAAAAGCTCCTTCACATGAAGGCTTTGAATTAATTATTTATAAATTATTATTATTATTATTATTATTATTATTATTATTATTATTTTAAATAAGAATTTGACCTAAAATGAGTTTTGGAAAAATGTCCATGGTGGAGGGATACATGTAGGTCACTGTAAGGCAAAGATGCCCCCAAGGAAAATTGGGGAAAATTGGAAAATTGCTTTTCCAATTTACCACAAAAAATAAATAAATAAATAAATAAAAATAAATAAATAAATATATATATATATATATATATATATATATATATATATATATATATATATATATATATATATATATATATTTTTTTTTTTTTTTTCAATATTCAAAAACAATTTTTTTTTGTATTATATTTAATATATATAAAAAATATTTTTTTCAATATATTGATTCAAGTATCACGCTTGGCTGCTCACATGTGTCTGATAAAGGACGAGCCTTATCTCTGTACCTGACTGACCCAACAGCCACGACTGTGGACATTCATCGAGCAGTGCTGTCCTCCATGGGTCATCCTGTTAGTGCCAGCACTATTGGTAGACAGCTGGACTCATAGAAGCAGAGCTACATGCACACAGACCGTTACCACGACTGTCCTTAACACCACGTCACCGTCACCACAGACTGCAGTGGTGTCGTACCAGACTGTCATGGAGTGACTCAGAATGGCAGCGGGTCATCTTCAGTGACGAGTCCGTGTGTGGAGGCACCGTGGTCAGCACCAAGAACGGTCTGTCGTCACACGTCCAGAAGGCCTGGTGAAGACCCAACCTCCACCCCTAACGCACCATCTGCAGGAACTGTGTGAGGATATTCAAGCTGCATGGGATGGATTATCACAGGACACCATTAGGAACCTCTACAGCTCCATACCGAGACGTCCGGCGTGTTGGGTTAGCAAACACGGCGGCCAGACGCCATACTGAGAGACAGACTTCTGTATGTGTAGCTCAATAAATATTGATCATATCAGTCTACATTTATCATCAGTTATTGATCCTGGTGACCTTTAACCTCCTTCCCTACACATGTGTGCACAGTTTGGTACCAGAGATGTGTGGGGAAGTTCTGTCTGAGCCCTGTAGACCTGCTCTTTTCTAATATCAGAGTTATTTGTGGGGCTTTAATGACGTATGTGTGTGTGTTTACAACAGACACGGAGAGCGAGACTGAACATTCAGTCCAGTTTGTCACCATTTAACTCTCGGGCCCTTTCTTCCCAGTACACTGTGTGCCCTCCGCTCTGCCAAACACATCAAATCAAATCTGCACAGGCAATAGAAGCTTCTCTGTGGCCCTGTTCTTACATCTTTCCCCCAGTCCAAATCCCCCAGCAGATCGACCTATAAAACACTGGAATGTCCAGTTCTCTGCTCAGGTGGACGTGACCCCTTTAACACTATCAGGGCCGGATTGGGTCGCCACCGGAGGTTGGGCTCTGTAGATGTGGGATTTGATTGGCAGACTGGTTAATGCACGGTTACCTCATATTGCATGTACTTTAAACCGTCTAAGGGACTGAGACAGGGGGTATGGCAGGTGCAAAGATTTGGACACCCTTCTATTTGTAAAGTCTATCAACCAATCAGACTCATTAAACCTAATGGACTCGTTAGGCCTTAATTGACAGACAGACAGACAGACAGATACATAGACAGACAGACAGACAGACAGACAGACAGACAGACAGACAGATAGATAGATAGATAGATAGACAGACACATAGACAGACAGACAGATGAATAGATAGATAGACAGAAAGATACATAGAGAGATAGACAGACAGACAGACAGACAAACAGATAGATATAGACAGACAGACAGATAGATATAGACAGACAGATAGATAGATATAGACAGACAGACAGATAGATAGATATAGACAGACAGACAGATAGATAGATAGACAGACAGACAGACAGACAGACAGACAGACAGATAGATAGATAGATAGATAGATAGATAGATAGATAGACAGACAGAAAGATACATAGACAGACACAGACGGACGGACGGACGGACGGATTCATACTCCATTTCAGACATTGCAGAAAACCAAATTACAACAGTAAAAACTATTTACAAGATGTGAAACACTTTTACAAACTGAATTCTGACAGGAAAGGCGGGTCTAACACACAGGAAATCAAACCTTGTCAATCAAACTGTGTAGCTGTTATAGAGTGAGTGGAAGAAAGAGATGAACAGGTCACGTCTGAACCACTTACAGTTGGAAATGTTGTGCTGTTGAAAAAGTGTGCCAGCTGGATAAAACCTGTGCCACAAAATGAACAAATCATGTCAGTTTGACTGACAAGGGTCCACAACAAGCACTCTCTGTGCGTTAGTCCCGCCCTTTCCTCAGAATCCGCTTTTACGTTTATAATTTGGTTTTCTGGACAGTATTTTTTTTCGTTGGTAGTTTTTTCTGTCACTGTTGTTCAGTCAGTTCATTGTGACGTATTGCCTAACCCTGACTGAGTGTTCGCACTGTTCATCCCTGTTTTCCTCTCTGGTTATCCACTCCTCTTTGTGTTATTTGGTCTTCTCTTTCAGGTTCTCCTTTCGGTTTGTTTGCGGGTCTGGTTGCATCTCTGGTTTTTGGCTCGGCCTGTCCTCCTGGTTTTGACACATATTAATTAATTAATTAATAATTTTTTAAGGACAATGTGGAAAGCTTTATTTCACCTCCAAAAGTACAAAGGGTTTCAGTGTTTCAGTGTTTTCACTGAGCGTGAATGTGTTCAGTGTTTCTGTGTAGAACTGATGTGCAGCTTTTTCCTTGCATGTTAGAATTCCGAGTTGTATTCCTTGACGTAGGGTATACTGGATTATGGCACAGCAGCTTTCCGTATCCCGAGTCCATGTGGCTATATTTAACACTGTAGCATGATGGTGTCTCATGCAAGGCTGGCTGTGGGCTCGAAGCTTACACACGCTCAGCAGTGGTTTCTGGTCTTGGCCTACACGGACTGAGAATTCTCCGGATTCCCGGAATCTTTGCACAGTATTACAGACGGTAGATTAATATCTTCAATAGAATATTATTCTTTATAAACTGTTTAATAATTCTATCATGACATACGGCACAACATGGTACACCATTACCCAACTTGGCTTATGTGGTGAGCCTTTCAGAACTTATTAAGTGTATAAGGAGACACTGTAGTGTCTTTGTGGGACAGGCAGTAGCTCATATTCTATTGAAGTTAACCAGTGTTGGACAGGAAGCAGCGTCATCGGTGTACAGTAACTCAGTAAGTGTAATGTGCACACTGCAGATTCATACTGGATTATAATCACCCCACAGTTATTACCGTCAGACCGTAAACGCTACACACGCTGCAGATTCATACTGGATTATAATCCCTCCACAGTTATTACCGTCAGACCGTAAACACTACACACGCTGCAGATTCATACTGGATTATAATCACTCCACAGTTATTACCGTCAGACTGTTAACACTACACACGCTGCAGATTCATACTGGATTATAATCACTCCACAGTTATTACCGTCAGACTGTTAACACTACACACGCTGCAGATTCATACTGGATTATAATCTCTCCACAGTTATTACCGTCAGACTGTAAACACTACACACGCTGCAGATTCATACTGGATTATAATTCCTCCACAGTTATTACCGTCAGACTGTAAACCCTACACACGCTGCAGATTCATACCGGATTATAATCACTCCACAGTTATTACGGTCAGACTGTAAACACTACACACGCTGCAGATTCATACTGGATTATAATCACTCCACAGTTATTACCGTCAGACTGTAAACACTACACACGCTGCAGATTCATACTGGATTATAATCCCTCCACAGTTATTACCGTCAGACTGTAAACACTACACACGCTGCAGATTCATACTGGATTATAATCCCTCCACAGTTATTACCGTCAGACTGTAAAAAATTCCACACGCTGCAGATTCATACTGGATTATAATCACTCCACAGTTATTACCGTCAGACTGTAAACACTACACACGCTGCAGATTCATACTGGATTATAATCACTCCACAGTTATTACCGTCAGACTGTAAACACTACACACGCTGCAGATTCATACTGGATTATAATCACTCCACAGTTATTACCGTCAGACTGTAAACACTGCCCACGCTGCAGATTCATACTGGATTATAATCCCTCCACAGTTATTACCGTCAGACTGTAAACACTGCCCACGCTGCAGATTCATACTGGATTATAATCCCTCCACAGTTATTACCGTCAGACTGTAAACGCTACACACGCTGCAGATTCATACTGGATTATAATCACTCCACAGTTATTACTGTCAGACTGTAAACGCTACACATGCTGCAGATTCATACTGGATTATAATCACCCCACAGTTATTACCGTCAGACTGTAAACACTACACACGCTGCAGATTCATACTGGATTAAATCCCGTTGATAATCGTTTTTATTACAGAGCCCATGCAGGTAAAACTAATCCGGCTTAGGAGGGCCTTATAGAGGACAGGGCTTGTCTGCGTGGAGAGCAGGGGAGCCTCTTCGCTTCCTCTCAGCGTTTAGAAAGCCTTTATTGGGGCCCCTGTAACCCCATGCACAGACACGCTCCACTACTTCTGCCTTTCCTCGCATTTCAAAGACCTGCCCCCGCACCCACCCCAGTGGTGTGCTGAACACACATGTACAGTTCACTGTGCGTCGAAAGTTTGAGTACACTCTGCTTTTCAACGCTCTTAATACAAATGACATTGTGTTATTCATCAGATTGCAATGACACTATACTACACTACACCACACCACACTTTACTACACTACACCACACTAAACTTTACTACACCAAACCACACCACACTACAACTACACTACACCACACCACACTTTACTACACTACACCACACTACACTTTACTACACTACACCAAACCACACTACACTACACCACACTACACCAAACCACACTACACTACACCACACCACACCAAACCACACTACACTTTACTACACTACACCAAACCACACTACACTACACCACACTACACTTTACTACACTACACCAAACCACACTACACTACACTTGACTACACTACACCAAACCACACTACACTTTACTACACTTTACTACACTACACCAAACCACACTACACTACACCACACTACACTTTACTACACTACACCAAACCACACTACACTACACCACACTACACTTTACTACACTACACCAAACCACACTACACTACACCACACTACACTTTACTACACTACACCAAACCACACTATACTACACCACACCACACCACACTACACTACACCACACTACACTTTACTACACTACACCAAACCACACTACACTACACCACACTACACCAAACCACACTACACTACACCACACGACACTTTACTACACTACACCAAACCACACTACACCAAACCACACTACACTACACCACACCATACTATACTACAGCTACACCACACCACACTACACCAAACCACACTACACTACACTTTACTACACTACACCAAACCACACTACACCACACTACACTTTACTACACTACACCAAACCACACTACACTACACCACACTACACCAAACCACACTACACTACACCACACTACACTTTACTACACTACACCAAACCACACTACACTACACCACACTACACCACTCTACAATCACACTACACCACACTATACTACACTACACCACACTACACTACACTACATCACACTACACCACACTACACTACACCACACTACACCACTCTACAATCACACTACACTACACTACACTACACCACAGCACCCTACACCACACCACACCACACTATAACCACGCTACACTACACTACACCACACCACAATATACTACAGTTACACTACACTACACTACACCACACTATAGTACAGCTACACCACACCGCACTACACTACACTACACCACACCACACTATATTACAGCTACATTACACTAGGCTACACTACACCACACTATAACCACACCACACTACACCACACCATACTATACTACAGCTACACCACACCACACTACACCACACCACACTATACTACAGCTACACCACACCTCACTATAACCACACCACACCGTACCACACTATACTACAGCTGCACCACACCACACAAAACTACACTACACTACACCACACTATACTACAGCTACACCACACCACACTACACTACACCACACTATGCTACAGCTACACCACACCACACTACACTACACCACACTATACTAGAGCTACACCACACCACACTAAACTACACTACACTACACCACACTATACTACAGCTACACCACACCACACTACAACCACACCACACCACAGTCCAGCAGTGACACTGAGATGTCCAGCAGCACTGCTGTGTCTGATCCACATACAGCACCACACACACTAACACACCACCACCACGTCAGTGTCACTGCAGTGCTGAGAATGATCCACCACCCACATCATACCTGCTCTGTGGTGGTCCTGTGGGGGTCCTGCCCATTGAAGAACAGGGTAATACAGTATACAGAGAAACAGATGGACTACAGTCTGGACCTGTAGAACTACAGAGTGTCCTATATGGTCAGTGGAGCTGATAGGATGGACATTGAGTGTAGCTTTTGGGTGAGTGCACATCATAACAGCTCTTAATATCTCACAATATAACAACTGGTAATCACTATCTGATCTATCCACGTGGAGAAATTGTTATTCAGCCAGGCAGCGTTTGTTGCTGAACCTGAAATGTCACATTCAGTTGAAACAGCCTGTTACTTGGACACCATCGGGAAACGCCCTGTCATTCACATCAGACCTTTCTCCTTAACGTTTGTCCCTGTTGATGGCCTCCAACATCTCGACCGCTAGGCCTAAATCCCTCACAACAGCCCCCTTCATGCACAGCTGACCGATAACCACGTCCAGCCCACTGACCTCTGGGTCCAGCACATACAGAGCAGCACTGTAAGGCTGGACGCTCTGAGAGAGGGCAGAGCCGCTATCAGTAAACATGTAAACAGGCCTTCAAACAACACCTCCAACAGACCGCCTTACACACACTCACTCGGGGCTTTTCCCTCAGCTCCGATAGGATCTCCCTCTGCACTGATTCAAACAGGCTACTCATAGATCAGCTTTAGATAGCAACAGCCCAGCTAAACATTCAGAAAGAGGCTGGTTAAGGGCTGTTAGATTGGGATTCAGATTCGGAAAACTTTCTCGTAAGTAGAACGGACAAATTAGACTAACAGTTTAGTTTAACTTGTTGACACATGTCTAAAATTAATTCACATAATTATGCAAATGTGCATACATGTACATATTTCAACGAGTAGTAGAGTAGCATTACTGTTTTATTTACACTCATTAAATACATAGCTGCTCCCAGAAGGAGGTGTGGGAGTGCGGTGCTGTTGGGAAGGAGGATAAGGATGACCAGGATCAATAACTGATGATACATTTAGACTGATATGATCAATATTTATTGAGCTACACATACAGAAGTCTGTCTCTCAGTTTGGCGTCGGGCAGCCATGTTTGCTAACCCAACACGCCAGACGTCTCGGTATGGAGCTGTAGAGGTTCCTAATGGTGTCCTGTGATAATCCATCCCATGCAGCTTGAATATCCTCACACAGTTCCTGCAGACGGTGCGGTAGGGGTGGCGGTGCAGTGACACCAAGCCTTCGTTTGGATTTGTTGGTCGTCTCCACCAAGAAAAAGCGTGACTCTTTATTGAAGATGACTGTGCAGGCGTCGGCCAATGGTGCTGGAACTTACAGGATGATGTAGGGCATCACTGCTCGCTGAATGTCCGCAGTCATAGCTGTTGGGTTGGTCAGGTACAGTGATAAGGCCTGTCACACAATGTCAAATCTACCCATCAAGTTTCATTCCTGTCGGTTGATTCCTTCTGGGTGCGGCTACTTGTGCAACTATTCTTTTGATGATGGGCATATTTACATTTTGCACGGACAGGTTTGAGTCTGTGCTTACGGCGTCAAACACTGATAAAAACATGGCAGAAATATGAAGGATGGCTGGTTGTTCCAGAAACAAGACTGTCTGCCTGTGTACATAATGCCAATATCAAACTAGAAAGCGAAAGTTCGTGAACGAACTTTTACAAGTGTGTGTATTGAGAAGTGTGGCCTGTGGCCTGTGTAGTACATGGGTTGGACTGAGCTTTAACATGTTGAACGGGGCCCTAGTCATTCCCTATGGGAAAAATCGTTTTCCTGAGGAAAACTGTTCGGAATCTATAAGTCGGATCGCTTCAAAAAGCACAAGCATACATCTACGCTATGGGGTCTACAACTGTGTGGAGTTTGGTGGTTCTAGCTCGAAAACTGTGGGACGAGAAAAGTTTCGAAAAGTAAGCGTAGATTAATAAGAATAAGAAGATTATGAAGAACTTAATAATCAGCAACAATCAGCATCATGGCTTGGGCACCAAAAATGTCCTGCAATTTGTCTTTCAGTTTTTTGCATGTATTGTATGGTTATAATTCCATTGTAGACTCCTGTAAAGACATTAATGACCGGTTGCTATACCATCCCAGGTGGTTGCTAGGTGGTTGCAAGGTTCCACACATGGTTGATAGGTTGCTTGTAGAGGACTTGTGTCCACATGTTTTAAAAATCTTATGCCATGATGATGAGACCATACACCCAATCAGAAAAGCTGTATACAAGCTCTCCATTACCGGGTCATCCCTTTAACTGTGGGACAAGTCCACAGACACAGACCTGGCAGAGGTGCAAGAGGACAGAGGAACAGGCTCAGCACAGTTGTAGGTCACTCTGGATCAGAATGTCTGCTTAATGCCATAAAGGGGAAGAGGAGGAAGATGAAGACACAGGAAAGGAAGAAGAAGAAGAAAAAGAGGAGGCAGAAGAACAAGAGGAAGAAGCAGAAACACATTCCCTATAGATAACGGATAAGTGGCCCCAGTACTGAGCCCTGTGGAACACCATCTGTGATGGTAGTTGGGGCTGATTGCATCCCATTCACTCTCACAAACCGCTGTGGATTACGCAAACCAGACACTTTGGAACTTTCCCATTGGTCCGTGAATTCAAGAGCTGATGAAATTTAAGAGCTGATGAAACAGCCTTTCATAAATCAGCTTTAGCAGCGTGCGTTATATAAACAGCTGAAGGGGCAGATGATTTTGTGAATGTCTGTTTTCTGCTGAACCTGAACTGTAGTCGTGGAGCTGCGTTGTAGATGATCTGAACAAGGCCCCATGGAGCTCAGCACAGGAGCGGCTCTGTGGGCTTAGAGGAGCACGTGTGGTTGTTATAGTACACCATGTAAAGAAACAGCCTTGTTCCCGAAACCTGAAGCAGGAGCGAGGGAGCAGTGGCCCGCTGTCGGTGGTGAGGAGTAAAACCCTCAGAAACTCAATATCCCACAGGAGCCCAGTGTAGGAGCACGTCCGAACCAGAGGGGTGGGGGGCTAACAACCCTCAGCAGAGAGGGGGTGGGAAGGAGTTTGAGGGGGTGCAACTGGCCGGTCGCTTTGGCAACGGTAACTAACAACAACCCTGGGACTAAAGAAGCATGAGAAGCCCCTCCCACTCACCCTCTTAACTTCAAAGCCTTAGAGATGTAGGATAATGTTCACTGTTATATAAGAGAGAGAGAGAGAGAGAGAGAGAGAGAGAGAGAGAGAGAGAGTCTGAACAATAGAGAGTGAACGATAAAAGAAAGGGAAGAGAGAAACGGGAAAAGAGAATGGAAAGAAAAATGTTAAGAATAAGAAAAAGAGTGAAAGAAAAATGAAAGAAAAAGAGAGACAGAAAGAGCGACATGGAGAAAGGGATAACAGGAGGAAAGAAAAAAAGAAAGAATCGAAGGTGGGAGAAAGATAGAGGAGGAACTGAGAGAAAGCATGAG
>JAMWET010007418.1:0-10000 GCA_024036415.1 Prochilodus magdalenae | reverse complement strand
TTACACTTACCGAGTTACTGTACACCGACACGCTACTTACAGCACACTAACGCATTACACTTACCGAGTTACTGTACACCGACACGCTACTTACAGCACACTAACGCATTACACTTACCGAGTTACTGTACACCGACACGCTACTTACAGCACACTAACACATCACACTTACTGAGTTACTGTACACCAACACACTACTCACAGTACACTAACACATTACACTTACTGAGTTACTGTACACCAACACACTACTTACAGTACACTAACACATTACACTTACTGAGTTACTGTACACCAACACGCTACTTACAGCACACTAACACATTACACTTACTGAGTTACTGTACACCGACACGCTACTTACAGCACACTAACACATTGCACTTACTGAGTTACTGTACACCAACACACTACTTACAGCACACTAACACATTACACTTACTGAGTTACTGTACACCAACACACTACTTACAGCACACTAACACATTACACTTACTGAGTTACTGTACACCGACACGCTACTTACAGCACACTAACACATTACACTTACTGAGTTACTGTACACCAACACACTACTTACAGCACACTAACACATTACACTTACTGAGTTACTGTACACCGACACACTACTTACAGTACACTAACACATTACACTTACTGAGTTACTGTACACCGACACACTACTTACAGTACACTCACACATTACACTTACTGAGTTACTGTACACCGACACACTACTTACAGTACACTAACACATTACACTTACTGAGTTACTGTACACCAACACGCTACTTACAGTACACTAACGCATTACACTTACTGAGTTACTGTACACCAGTTGTTTGAACTCTAATCCAGCATAGTGCCGAATCTGATTGGGGTTTGTAGCTGGATCAGTGCTTGTGTGTGAGACAGTGCTTCCTTGAAGGCTCTGAAAGTTCCTGTTTGCCTGCAACAAGTTTGTGTATTGAGTGGAAAATAAAAGTGGAAACACAGACTCCTTTCATAGAGCTTTTACTGCGTGTACCATGCGGGTGATAGAGAGCGAGAGAGAGAGAGAAATTAGACGTAATGGAATACATCTGGTCTCTCTAACACCTTGCGCTACATAATTACACCACAGCAAAACAACACAGTCACAGACTCACATTCTTTTACCCGTTTAATAGAGCACGTTTACACTGATGGACCAGTTCTGTATGCTCTTTATGCTCTTCTGTTACGCAGGCCATGTTAGATCTGCCAGATGCTTTCATTTCGGTCTCACTTGTTCACGTTCAGAGATCTGCACTGAGTACGACATCCGCACTGAGTACGAGATCCGCACTGAGTACGAGATCCGCACTAAGCATGAGATCCACACTGAGTACGAGATCCACACTGAGTACGAGATCCGCACTGAGTACGAGATCCACACTGAGTACCAGATCCACACTGAGTACGAGATCCGCACTGAGTACGAGATCCACACTGAGTACGAGATCCGCACTGAGTACGAGATCCACACTGAGTACGAGATCCGCACTGAGTACGAGATCCACACTGAGTACCAGATCCACACTGAGTACGAGATCCGCACTGAGTACCAGATCCACACTGAGTACGAGATCCGCACTGAGTACGAGATCCACACTGAGTACGAGATCCACACTGAGTAGTAGATCCACACTGAGTAGTAGATCCACACTGAGTACGAGATCCGCACTGAGTACCAGATCCACACTGAGTACGAGATCCGCACTGAGTACGAGATCCACACTGAGTACGAGATCCACACTGAGTACCAGATCCACACTGAGTACGAGATCCGCACTGAGTACGAGATCCGCACTGAGTACCAGATCCACACTGAGTACGAGATCCACACTGAGTACGAGATCCGCACTGAGTACCAGATCCACACTGAGTACGAGATCCGCACTGAGTACCAGATCCGCACTGAGTACGAGATCCGCACTGAGTACGAGATCCACACTGAGTACGAGATCCACACTGAGTACGAGATCAGCACTAAGTCTGAGATCCGCACTGAGTACGAGATCCGCACCTGCACCAAGTATGAGGTCTTCATCTTGCGTGTTTAACTTCAATCTCCTGCAGATGGCGCTACACGAGGGTGATGGGGCCATAAATCCCTGCGGGTTGTACGTAACAGGATCCATAGATTGAGAAGAGGTGCTACAGTGCAGGGAATGTCTCGTACCATGTGTGGTAAACGCTCCAGAGCAGATGTTAATGATTGGCTAAAAGGAGTGACTGAGCATGTGGGCGTGGCCAAAGACCATAGTGTGAAGGAAGTAGCTGAATCTGCAGGTGTATGGAAGCAGCATACGGTCATACGGGTCTACCAGCAGTGGCTAAAATCCCAGTCTACAGGGAATTCTCCTCGGAATTGTGAAAGAGGAGGCATCCACCAAATCTGGACCTTTGATGTGTCTGAACATTGATGTGGCCTACTTCAGAAACTTGTCCAGTACATGCTAAATCCACGTGCTTACTGGGGTTTCATATGTAATGGTGATGATGGTAAAATGGGAATAAGTGCTCTTTGTGGACTGTTTAGCCTTGTGCTGCCCTGCATGCATCTCTCAACCGCTAATGGCTTCTTAAAAATAGATTTTAGGCCAAAAAGCTTGACTCATAACTCAGCGTATCCTAAAGCAGGGGCGGGGAGCTCCGGTCTTGGAGGGCCGGATTCCTGCACAGTTGGGTGATTTTCCTCAAACACACCTGATTCTACTCATCAGATAATTGGCAGGTTTACTTGGAATGCCAGAGCAGGGAAAACACCAAACTGGGCGGAACCCCAACCCGGTCCTAAATTAGTGTCTCAGGCATCAGGCGGCTTATTCATAACCATTTGGTGTGATAACTTTCCATGCCCTCATGGTTTTAGAGCCTTTAGACATGTCTTGACATGGAGCTGTAGAGGTTCCTAATGGTGTCCTGTGATAATCCATCCCCTGCAGCTTGAATATCCTCACACAGTTCCTACAGATGGTGCAGTAGGGGTGGAGTGACACCAGGCCTTTCACCAGACTGTTCATTTTGGTGCTGACCACGGTGCCTCCACACACGTATACGCTGGGTGTTTTCACCAAGACTAAAGCGGGACTCGTCACTGAAGATGACCCGCTGCCATTCTGAGTCACTTCATGACAGTCTGGTATGACAACAGTGCAGTCTTTGGTGATGGTGACGTGGTGTTAAGGACAGTCGTCATAACCGTCTGCGTGCATGTAGTCCTGCATGGTGCAGCCCTCTGCCAATGGTGCTGGCACTAACAGGATGACTCATGGAGGACACCACTGCTCGCTGAACCGTGGCCATTGGGTCAGTCAGGTACAGTGGGTGGTAAGCCCAGTCCTTGCTTACGTCCGAGCCGTTGGCCAAAGACCATAGTGTGAAGGAAGTAGCTGAATCTGCAGGTGTAAGCGTACGGTCATACAGGTCTACCAGCAGTGGATAAAATCCCAGTCTACAGGGAATTCTCCTCGGAATTGTGCCAGGGAAGGCATCCACCAAATCTGTCACACCTGCGCAAGTCTTTGGTAATGGTGACGTGGTGTTAGGGACAACCGCCATACAGTCTGCGTGCATGTAGTCCTGCGTGGTGCAGCCGTCTGCCAACGATGCTGGCACTAACAGGGTGACTCATGGAGGAGATCACTGCTCGCTGACTCGTGGCTGTTGGGTCAGTCAGGTACAGTGATAAGGCCCGTCCTTGCTTACATTGGTTCCTTCTGGGAGCAACTATTTGGGCAACTATACTTTTGACTATGAGTGTATATGGTCCTATGGCTGAATGCAATCAAATCCTCACAGCAATATTCCAACATCTAGTTTAAAGTCTTCCCAGAGGAGAACTGCAGCAAAGGAGGTACAACTGCCCCATTTATAGCTGTCATTTCAGAGGAATTGCTGAATCAGCAGGTGTCCACATACTTTTGGACATATGAGCGTGTAGGACTTTGGAAAGATGTCTATGCAGATCAATGTTTTGTGATGTTTCCCTTATTCAGCATTTAGGCATAAGTTTGCAGACCAAAGGGCCTTTAAGATTATGAAATACTGTACATACACACAATCAGGTGTGTCCAGTCTTTTGGCTGATCCGGCATGCGTTGAATTCCAAATCAAACATTGCAAATTAGGCCTGCGGTCACGTGACACTGTGTGCCAACTCGTAGACTGATGAAAGACAAAGAGGGAAAGAGGAAGATTGCTGGCCAGTGGTGTGATGGTCAGCTGATTTGTGGTGTGATAACAGCACCCTCTTCAGTGTGACAGGTTTTCTCCTGGCACCCAGCTCACCATCTCACTGTTGCCATCGACTGATGGACAGGCCTGCTCCCATACATACGTTTCAGGGGTGACATAAAGAGGCTTCCTTCAAACATAGCAGATCAGTCAAGATACGTTAGGCTGTCTGGAAGGCTAAGGATGTAAGTACGAGGTGCTGTGAATTCTGCAGGGCCATGCACAGACATTTTTAAGGTGGGCCGGGCACAACTACAATTTTTAAGGTGGGCCCAGCAAACCAAACATGTGTCTGGCTTCTTTAGTGTTGCACTGAAGCAGCTAGGCTCATGCTGAGAATCTAGCTGAGAATCCAGAACCAGCATATCTATCTATCTATCTATCTATCTATCTATCTATCTATCTATCTATCTATCTATCTATCTATCTAGCTAGCTAGCTAGCTAGCAAGCTGCTAGATTCCTGCTAGGTAGCTAGTTAGCTAGCTAGCTAACTTGCTACCTAGCAGGAATCTAGCAGCTTCAGTTCTACAATAAAAAAGCCAGACACCTCTTTGGTTGGGCCAGGTCCACCTTAACATTTTTTGTTGGGCCCAGCCCACCTTAAAAATGACCTGTGCATGAGCCTTAAGAAATCACACCAACTCCTACTTACATGTTCCACACAGATTAAGATTACATTGCATTGGGGTATATGGCAGATGCCCCGTCCAGAGCTACTTGCATTTGAATCATGTTACAGAGATCGGGTATCCAACCCCAAAAAAATTTTTAAAAAATCCAATCTGTTTTTTTTTTTTTGCATGGGGAGGGGTAGAAAGGGGGTTCCCCCCCCCCCCCACCCCTAAACCTAAATTATCAAAAACCCAAGACAGCCCTTTTTGGAGCCCCAAGTTTTTTTTGTTGCCCAGAGCTTTTTAATTTTTTTTTTGGTATTTTAAATGAAGGCCCTTTTCCCCTTAAGCAACTTGGGTCAGCCCCTGCCATTAGCAAATGCCCCAGCAAATTTTTAGCCAAAAGCCCAGCCCTTAGCTCCCAAACCCACCAAAAAACCTAAAGGAGCAAAAACCACTTCCCCCTCCCCCGTGGTTTTGAAAAATTTTTGTGGTAAGGTTTTTTTTAGATTTTTCTGTTGCATGGAGGGTAGAGGGGTCCCCCACTACACTATACCAACCAAGACGAGCCTTGTGATGCAGTTTGCCCAGAGCTAATTTGTGTGTTATGAGCTTCTATCACTTGCTAGCCTGCATTAGCATGCAGCATTAGCATGCAGCATTAGCTCCACCACAAAACTAAAAGAGCAAACACTCCGTGGTTGATTTGTGTAAGTTAGATTTTTGGCAGAACCATCGCTTTAAGCCAACGCCTTTTCCCTCACACGGGCTACAGGGAACTCCTCCCGTCCCAGCGGGCCGAGCAGCACGTACAAACAGCACCTGATTATGATGAGTTTAAATGGTGTTCATTACTGCTATTACCTCTTAGTCTGAATGAACCTCCAGACCGCTTTTTTTTTTGAGCAATATTTGCCCCATAGATAGAATCTAAACAGTAACCCGCTGCGGGTCCCCTGCGGCCCTGGGTATTGCTCATTTCCTCTATTCCCGCCACTGGCTGATCAGATAAAGCGGAGGCACAAGGAATGTACCAATAACACTAAATTGACATCAGATTATCAGAGTTTTCTCCTCTGCTTGGGAAAAAGAGGTTTGCTGATTACACTGCACATTTAGACTGACCTAAGGAGTCTAATTAATACTACTGCAGTGGATTAACTGTGCAGGGTCAGGTCTAATAAGCCTGTGGGAGGTTGTTGATGCCATTGGGCCCATGTTTCAGATGCATATAAGGTCATCCTTAGGTTAGAAGGGAGTATGTGTCGTGTTAAGGATCAGGGTTACTTAGGGTAGCCACTTTCATAACCCCAAAGGGAGGTTTCATAAACCCAAACACATAAATGATTGCTTGTCTCAATTAATTGGGTGGAATGGATGACATTCGTAAGTCAGACAGGAGCTTACTTATTAACTAGGGCTGACTTGCAGGAAGCCAGTAGGCGAGCGATGTCACATGACCTTGTTAAACCAATGAAATGCAAGGCAGTGGCGCATAATATTGTTGGCGAGTGAACATTTTTAGTAGTTCATCAAAAGAGAACTTACATTGAGGTATTGCGCCGGACGGAGGACTGTATGTATATATATATATATATATATATATATCATTGCTGTCCATTCTTATTGATTTTTACTTGTATGCCTCATTTGATCATATGAACTGCTATTTACAGTGTGAAAATTTTAGGAAGAATGGACCAACAGAAATGGGCGTAGAGCCCTATATATAATCATTAGTGCTGTTAAACATATACTTAAATAGATCTGACTGCACTGAACTGTACTATTTTGAGACGCCACCTAGATTCATGTAGAGATACTTAAGTACATATTAAAGTACAGTTTTAGTACATTATACTTATATAAATATATATACTCACTTATTAGTACACACTAAAGTACCACTCAGGTAATGTAGTTATGTACTTATTACACTGGTAGTATATACATTTAGTATTTGTATTTAGCACACAAACTTTCTGGTATTAAAGTACACTTCTAATACATTAAAATATACTTCATTTTTACCTGGGAACGGAGGAGGGTGTAAAATAACCCTCAGATAATATTATACCATGGGTATCTGTACCTTCACTCAAGTAGGCTCAACTTTATCTAGCACTGGACAAGGCTAGCATTCCAAGATGGCTGCTAGCGCTGTTTCTAGCTATGTGACGTACTCTTGTCCGTGGTCAAACTAAAGAAGCCAACATTAGACACCAAACATATCTCCGCAGATTAACCAAGTTCATGCGTAAATCTAGACCCTCTAAACTAAAACACCGTAACCCTAGCCCTACTTGGCTAACGTCTTCATTTAGCTTGATCGTGTGTTTAGCTCCGCTTTGTGAAGGCCCTGTTCTAGTAACTGCTGGAAGCTGGAGCAGAGCTCTAGGGTTTGAGTTTAAAGCCATCACGTCTGCAGAGCTTTCTGCTGTTTGCTTAGTGCAGTAAGGCCTGGGGCAAGACAGCTATTTTCTCAGCAGGAAGACCCTCAGTTCCACAAACACAGAGACCCCCTGCCCGCTAAGAAAGTCAGAACATGCCTGGGTACACAACTCTGGGAAATGGGAAGTATTTTAAAACACGTGCACATGCCATACCAGACCGGGGCCGTTCTGAAATCGTTCCGTAATTCATTTTAGATAAACGGAGAGCTCTATGAAGCTATACGTTCGCTGGACGTGTGGAAGTCTGGTCTTTTAAGGAAAACATGATCTTAAAGTGCTTGGTGTCTGAAGTCTGCTTCTTTATTTTAGTGCTGGGGCTATAAGAGTACTGCTACTGCAAGTAATGCTAGCAATTAGCATCATGCTAACTGCATGTCCGCACACAGTTGCTTCTGACTGTATTGTGTTGTTTAAATGGCACTCGGGGCAAAATGAAAAAGTGGAGCTACATCATTGTGTACATCATATGCCTGTTTAAAGACCAGAAAGTTCCCCCCCTGGTGATGTATACTGAAGGTGGGTGGGATACTTGAGAGGTGTATACATGAGGGTGGACTATCAGGTTTTCCCCAAACTGGCTAACGTTGGAAGAAACTAGATGGCTAGTTACACCACCACACTACTTACAGTACACTAACACTACTTACAGTACACTAACACATTACACTTACTGAGTTACTGGACACCAACACACTACTTACAGCACACTAACACATTACACATACTGAGTTACTGTACACCAACACGCTACTTACAGTACACTAACACATTACACTTACCGAGTTACTGTACACCAACACTCTACTTACAGTGCACTAACACATTACACTTACCGAGTTACTGTACACCAACACACTACTTACAGTGCACTAACACATTACACTTACCGAGTTACCGTACACCAACACACTACTTACAGCACACTAACACACTACACTTACTGAGTTACTGTACACCAACACTCTACTTACTGTACACTAACACATTACACTTACTGAGTTACTGTACACCAACACACTGCTTACAGTACACTAACGCATTACACTTACTGAGTTACTGTACACCGACACACTACTTACAGTACACTAACACATTACACTTACTGAGTTACTGTACACCGACACAATACTTACAGTACACTAACGCATTACACTTACTGAGTTACTGTACACCGACACACTACTTACAGTACACTAACGCATTACACTTACTGAGTTACTGTACACCAACACACTACTTACAGTACACTAACGCATTACACTTACTGAGTTACTGTACACCAACACACTACTTACAGTACACTAACGCATTACACTTACTGAGTTACTGTACACCAACACTCTACTTACAGTACACTAAAACATTACACTTACTGAGTTACTGTACACCAACACTCTACTTACAGTACACTAAAACATTACACTTACTGGGTTACTGTACACCAACACTCTACTTACAGTACACTAAAACATTACACTTACTGGGTTACTGTACACCAACACTCTACTTACAGTACACTAACACATTACACTTACTGAGTTACTGTACACCAACACGCTACTTACAGTACACTAACGCATTACACTTACTGAGCTACTGTAACCAACACACTACTTACAGCACACTAACGCATTACACTTACTGAGTTACTGTACACCAACACACTACTTACAGCACACTAACACATTACACTTACTGAATTACTGTAACCAACACACTACTTACAGCACACTAACGCATTACACTTACTGAGTTACTGTACACCAACACACTACTTACAGCACACTAACACATTACACTTACTGCGCTAGTCTGACTGATGTCTATTTAAATAAGCCTAAAACACTGAAGGAGAATCGTTTCCATTAGCTAAAACCAAACTTTGTCTAAAATCTCAAAACTAGCTAAGCTAGCTAAAGTGACCGCTGTAACCTGATTGGTGGGCTCGCTTCACGCTTCTTTCGTTTGGACAGGTTGTGTTTTTATGCACACATAACGCAAAATGAAGGACAGAGTTGGCCATAATGTCATGGATTAAACAGTAAGATATGAGACTATTTCAGCATTATTAATATGACATATTAAACCACATGTAAGGCAGATGGCTATATTAAGGTTATAGACAAAGTGACCCCTGATTCGTATCCCCCACTATAAAGAATGAAGAAGAGCCAATACGATTTTCCATAATGCACCATTTCACATCAAACCACCCTGAATGACTGCTGACGGACGAGCTGGTGAATGTTGCATTCACCCGCTCTGGATCTGCTCGCTGCCCATTCATTACACACAATCTCATTTATTATATGGAAGGAGGGGATTTAACTACATGGGCTATAACTACAACATGCTGTTCGGGAAAGACAAGACATTTCAAAGGCTAACTATTAAGCATGGCTTTCATGACTGGCATTAATTTCTACAGCCATAATTTGTGGCATTTGCCAGCCAGATTCTCGTATGGATTCCGCGGTTTCCATTGTTTTCTCCCTCCGTCCCTCCTCTGTTTCCTGCCCACTGTCCTGCCCGGCTCTGTGATGTGTGCTGGGCCCAAATAGCAACTCTTACACGGCTATTTTTCTCTTTTGGCGTTCGACCAAGGAAGGATGAACAGGGACGTTTTCAATCATCCGACACACAAAGGGCACTTTCTTCTCCTCCCTGCCAGCGC
>JAMWET010007417.1:157500-176932 GCA_024036415.1 Prochilodus magdalenae | reverse complement strand
CTCACTCACTCTCGCTCGTCTCTCCTTCCTCTCTCTCTCCCTCTCCTTCCTCTCTACTCTCTACTGCAACGTCTCGTCTCACTCTCCCTCTCTCATCTCTCTCGACTGTCCTGTCTGTCTCATCTCGGGCTCTCATCTCACTCCTCCTTCTCTTTCTCTCTCTCTGCCTCTCTCCTCGGTTCTCTCTCTCTCTCTCTCGATCAACACTCACTCTCCGCAATACGTTGTCTCGGGCTCTCTCCGGGCATTGCTCCTCTCTGCATCGTGCTCGTGCCTCCTCTCTCCACCTCACTCTCCATCTTACTCCCTCCTTCTTTCGAGAGGGAGTCTCTGAAATTCTCCTCCTCTCGTAACAGGATCCGTCGCGGCGGCTCTTGTTAGTCATAGCTCTCCCTTCCTACGGGGATCTCTCCCCCTCATCTCTCGTCTTCTCTCTCTCTCTCACACTCACGATCTCTCCGCCGTCTCTGCTCTCTCCTCTCTCTCTCTCTCTACATCTATACACACTATGTGTTGCCGAAAGTTATATCCACTTCCCCATCCCATATTACAGTTCAGGAGGTGTTTAAGTCAGCCTTCCGATGGGCCCAGGTGTATACCCCAGCACCTAGACCTGCAGACTGCTCCCTGTAAAGCGATTGAAGGGCCGACAGCAGCTCCGCACCAGGGCAACAAGTGGTTGATTTCCTTACTGTGCCTTCAAGACTGAAATTGTAATGAGCTCAGTCCTGATTGGCTAATGTGATGTGCGGTGCTACACTCTTGTTGAAGCAGTGACTGTAATCGTTCTGTAAATGTGATTGCCTGGCCGCTTCACGTGGCCTGGCATCTCATCCACACTCATTACAGACCGCCTCAACCCACAAGCCCCCCGCCTCCCCCAAACCTTTCCCCCTAAATGATCTTCAGACATGGCCTTTCTTCTGACTGCCGAGTGGCTTTATCTTGAGCTCTTATCCACATCGAGGCCAGTGTGCTGTGTAGGAGTCGATACCCAAGTGCTCTGTACTGGTGCAGCCCGCCATAGTTACCCCGGCCAGGAATCAAACCCCCGAGTCCGCATGCGGGGGTACTTCACCAGGTAGTGGTTGTTATCAGCTGTGAGCTACATTCAACCAAAGCATGAAAGTGATTTTAATAGATGTAAAGTACATTGTTCTACCACCCATTTTATAAATTTTATTTATTTTAATACTTATTTTTTATTACTTTAATTTTATTTTATTTTATTCGTTATTCATTTAATTTATAAATTCTCATTTATTTGTTTATTTTATCTTTAGTTCTTTACTTTTTTATCCTTCATTATTTTTTAAACACTATATTTGTTATTAAACTATATTATTATTATACTCTAATAACTTATTTATTTAATAATTTATTTATTTATTTATGCTCCATTTTATATTGTATACTCACTGTTTTTACCTACATTCCTCATTTCTTGTGTCTGTTTGTTTTCTTTTTTTCCCTCTTTTTCCTTTTCTTCCTTTTGGTGGTAGGTTTGTTTTGGGTGGGATGTGTAAGATAGATTGACCGTTTTATTTCCAGATATTGATTTATTGGGGATAATGCTGTGATTGCATTTGTGGAATGTTTCTAAAAACCTCAGCAGTGTCCTACTCCGAACCATTTTTCCCATATGCCTTTAATAGCGTTATTGTATCTGGCGAGCACCCGAGCATTCCGCTGTTCGGGGAGGCGTTAATATGGTAAGTGCGGGTTGCAGAGATCTGCCGTATTCCTTTGGTGTCAGTGGATTAGCCGTTAATAATCTCAAATTGGTCTCGATGACATAATCAGAAGCCTCTCCTTGGCTTATCGAACCAGGGCTTAATGACCGAGCAACGTCCACGCATTGCACACGAGCCCCTCATACTCCTCTGGTCTAACACGGAATTACACCAGAAGGGTCACGCCATCATGATGCTTCGAATTATGCCTCCTCATAAATATTTAGATGAGCTCTGCTCTGATGGCTGGTGTTACAGTGAGCCTCCACCCAAATGATCCAACACAGAAGCACCATGTGGGGAAATAGTCCATAAAAATGGAGCCCCTGTTAAAATAAGACTACCGCCCCTCATACTATGATTTAGCTATGCTAGTTACTTGGAGCTAATGCTAGTACTAGCGTTCCACTGTCTACTACTGGCTTCCAATCTGGACACCAACAACACAGTAGATTAAAAGTTGATCCTCACTATGGAGCTCTCAGTTTAAGATGATCTGCGCTCCAAACCGCCACACACGCCGATTACAATCCCACACAGCATGGCTGCTACTTTAACAGGCTGCCTGTTGGGTGGTGGTGCATAATAAAGGTGGAGCTTGCTGCTCCTCTCCTTCAGTCCTCTTTCAGGGGTCAGACCTGCTCAGGAAGCTGCCTCCATATTGGTCCCAGAGAGGTATTGGAATCTGTCCGGAGTGGAATGTGCAGGACTGCAGGAATTAAAGGTGTTCCGGGAATCCTGTTAAATGATGTGGAGGCTGGAGTTCCCTGTTCTCCAGCTTGTGTTGGGATATTTTCTGTTCCACCTTAAATTGGTGCCACAGTTCCACTCCAGCTGCAGCATTTAAGGTGGAACGGAACATTAGGAAGAACTCCAGTCTGGTTTAAAAATGAACATCCACCATGTACCTCTGACAGCTGGGATCCTTGGGAAGGGAATGGAAAGGGCTGACATCCCCTCCCAGCCTGGAACGCTGGAGTTCTCCACCTAGTCCACCATGTTGGTGCTGTAGCTCCGGTGTGGTGGTATGTAAATGTTGGGGGTCTAAGTATATATTCATTTGTTCTGTAACAGTGTAGGATTTGGGAATCTGGGTGGGTGGGGGCTGATGTATAAACCCCTGCTGTGTGAACCGACAGTCATAGGTAAATGTGCTCGTGGGTGTGATGTCACAACCATTACAAAGACTGTGGAGTGAACGTTACACTGGGACTCTGTACCAACGTTGCTTTAAAGTCTTTAAGATTCCGGTTTTCCTTGATACGGGTCACGGAGCGCGATGGCAGGACACCGTTCCGCAACGCGTCCAAACGCCTTTTTGAAGTCCCTGTTATGCCACCATTTCTGCTGGCGACCGGCACGCCTCGTACGGCGACAGGCTGCCGTTTTAATGGCAATATCAGAGAGAATAGCCTGAATTTCAACTCGACCTGTAGTGTGTGCGACAATAGGCCTAAAGTGGTTTCCCCGGTGTACGCGGCCATGACTGCCCTTTGGAATAAACAATGAACGCGCCCTCTCGGCTGGAGACCCGTTGATATGGCGCGTCCATAGCCTGCGGCGGCGCAGGTGTATCGTGAATGGCAATGGATAGCATCGCCGCAGTCTCCTATAATGTTAACAAGTATTGCTGTAAAATAGTTCGCCTCGAGCTCAGAGGCCGCCTCGAAATGATTAATGGGCTGGTTAGCTGCTCCCACCCTGCAACTTACGCCATCGATCCCTCCCTTTCCATCCTCAAAATACTGCGGGCTGGATGCATTGAAGGTTGTTATCTGGCGAGAGAAGGCTGATAAATTAGACCTTGACATTAGCAGGTTTTCTGATGTTGGGTTATACAAATCAATGCCGCAGGGACTGTGGTGCTTAATTCTCTCTCTCCACTCACTTTCCCTCCTCTTTTTTTCCCCCTCTCCCTCCTCTCACTCCGATCCCTCTCTCCGTGAAAGCATGCTTGCATGGCTCCTTTGGTGTGGCACAGACCAATCTGAAGCAATTATGTGTCCTCGTGCTTTGTGCTGCAAGATTTCCCTTCCCCGTAAACCGGGTTTCTATGATATTCAATTTCCTCCTCGATCTAAAAACCCACAATAAGACGCTTCCCAACAACAAATTAAGGCAGGCTGCTGCCGCGAGTGTCTGAGCAGATGGGGCGGGTTTTGGGGCACGTTTACGATCCATCAAAGACACTCGGGCTAAGTGCTGAATACAAACAACCAACTGTTAGCTGCTCTAAGTAGAAACCCCTTCCCCGGCCGGTGTGTGCTGTTTTCAACACAGTCCAACGTCCCAACTCCACATACCATACCATACCATACATATCATTACCATAATCATACCATATCCATATCATATTCATTATCGTATAATAATCATATATGTATCATATCATAGTCATATTCATATCATATCATATCATAATCATAAAACTGTATGTTGTATCAATATGTCATATCTAGTATATTGTAACGTATTGTTATATCATAATCATGGATTTTATCACATCATCAGCATTTTAAAAACTCATTTTGTCATGATCTATGAAAGGACATGAGCCCTTTCAGGACCCCAAGGACCCTCAGAGAGACAGACTGAAGAACTTGGTGACACCTATTTATAAGGTCCATTTTAGAGAAATCTTAAGCTCCAAAACATTACAGGGTAAAGTATGGATTAGGGATTAGGTGTTTAGGGTTTAAGAATAGGATTAGGGTTTGAGTTGGAGGTTAAAATTATGGTTAGGGTCAGGTTTTGGGTGGGGCCCAGGGTTTAGGTTTTAGGATTAGATTTTGGTTGAGGTTAAAGTAAGAATTAAGGACAGGGCTAGGGTCAGGTTTTGTGTTGAGGTTAGGGTTAGGATTAGGTTTTGTGTTTAGGTTAGGGTTAGGATTAGGTTTTGTGTTGAGGTTAGTGTTAGGATTAGTATTAGGTTTTGTGTTGAGGTTAGGGTTAGGATTAGGATTAGGTTTTGTGTTGAGGTTAGGATTAGGATTAGATTTTGTGTTGAGGTTAGGGTTAGGATTAGTATTAGGTTTTGTGTTGAGGTTAGGGTTAGGATTAGGATTAGGTTTTGTGTTGAGGTTAGAGATCTGAGGATTAGATTTTTGTGTTGAGGTTTAGGGTTAGGATTTAGGATTAGGGTTTTGGTTGGAGGTTAGGGTTAGGATAGAGAATTAGGGTTTTGTGCTGGGAGGTTGGGTAGGGTTAGGGCCGTAGGGTTATTGTGTTTAAGATTAGGTTTTGAGTTGGAGGTAAGGAATTGTAGGCCAGGTTAGTTTGGTGTTAGATTATAGATTTATTGGATTAGGCTTGGGGTTGATAATAGTGTTAATAAGACACCTGCAGAAAACCCTTGAGTGGGTCCTTTAAGGAGGTTTTATTTAAGTGTCTGTGTGTTAAAAAAAACTATACTGTGCCATTCGGATCTTCTGCCCTCCTTCTCTGGTCTTCACCTCCTTTCAAGTTCTTCTGCCCGCCCTTTAAAATGGCCAACAGAACTCCTTTCTGACCTCAGAATGTGTGTAATGTTTGACTTACTGGGTGCTGTGAGTGAAAAAACAAAAGATCTGTAGATTACCTAAGAGGCCCCCGTTATGTGTAGTGATCTCCTAGAGCATGACCCTCTGTGGTTATACATGGAAAAAGTACTCACTGTGGGTTCCTTCAGTGGACGGGCCTCGCCTCACGTCCAAAAAGGGCCTTGAATTGGATCTTGGGGTGTTTTTTGAACCAGCTTTTCAGGGATTTAAGGACACACAGCACCCCTCCTTGTGAGACACAAGCAAAAGCAAACAAGCAAGACCCTCGAATGTAGCAGTGCATGTTCATATTGAATGATAGAAGTTTTCCCCGTCCTTAAAGAGAGGGTGCACCATTTACATTCTGGTCCTGACATTCAGCTTCCTATTTCACCACCTTCATGTTCAAACGTGCCCCGTTCCACCTTAAAGTGTGTAGTGATTTAAGTTGTTTGCCATTTGGCATTCAGATGCTTTTTTCCAGAAACTTCAATTTCCATGTTTTCCCGTTCCACCTTAAATAGTATGGCAGTTACATTCTACAGCTGGGCATGCACCTCCCCGTTTGCCAGCTTGTTCATCAAAAATACCCTGTCCCACTTAAATTGATTCAAAACATTGGCATTATTCATACGGGACATTCAAGCTTCCTGTTCTCCGGCTTTCTAGTTAGAATTCCCCGTTCACCTTAAAGGTTGTAAATATTTGGATTTTGCTGGCTGGCATTCAGTTCTTATCAGAAAAAACTTCTATTCCCATTTTCCCTGTCCCCCAGCCCCTTTCCTTTCTTCCCCTCCCCCCCCCCCCCCCTCCCCCCCCCCCCCCCCCCCCCCCCCCCCCCCCCCCCCCCCCCCCCCCCCCCCCCCCCCCCCCCACCCCCCCCCCCCCCCCCCCCCCCCCCCCCCCACCCCCACACCCCCCCCCCCTCACCCTCCCCCCCCTCCTCCGCCTTATCCCCCTCCGCTCCTCCCTCTCTCCCCCCCCCCCCCCCTCCCCCCGCCCCCCCCCTCCTCCACCCCACCCCCCCCCCCCCCCCCCCCCCCCCCCCCCCCCCCCCCCCCCCCCCCCCCCCCCCCCCCCTCTCTCCCCTCTCCCCCCCCCCCTCCCCTCCCCTCCCCCCCCCCCCCCCCCCCCCCGCCCCCCCCCCCCCCCCCCCCCATTTTTTTTTGTTTTTTTTTTTTTTTTTTTTTTTTTTTTTTTTTTTTTTTTTTTTTTTTATTTTTTTTTTTTTTTTTTTTTTTTTTTTTTTTTTTTTTTTTTTTTTTTTTTTTTTTTTTTTTTTTTTTTTTTTTTTTTTTTTTTTTTTTTTTTTTTTTTTTCTTTTTTTTTTTTTTTTTTTTTTTTTTTTTTTTTTTTTTTTTTTTTTTTTTTTTTTTTTTTTTTTGTCCACACTTTTTAAATACTGCTGCAGAACCGGCATGCAGCTCCTTTATTTTCCCAGTCACCTGTTCGAATTGTTCCATTTCCACCTTAATCATCCATCAGGTCACATTCTCGCCTTAAAAATACACTATACCAGATCAGGATGCTGTATGGGCTGAAACTGCGGCACTTAAGGACTCCCGTAAAACCATTTTGGAGTCAGATCCATTATACTGGATTGCACCAGGGCCTTTTACTGTTAAAAACGTATTTCCCCCGCCTGTCTCCGGAGGGAAACCTGGCCAATGTGACTAAAGCTAGTGAGTCGGGCCGCTAAAAGACACATATCTCCAGATAGGTATGACCAAATGTCCTTAGCCCTGACCTTAAGTCTCGCCGAAACATTACTTGTGTCCCCCCCCCCCCCCCAGCCCTGGAAACGGGATTCCTGTTCCAGCTTATCCTACCTAAACATCCTGCATTCCCTCTGTCCGGGAAAACCATTGGTCCATCAGATTTTTTTTCCTGAAAGTTCCTTTCCTGATGGACTCTGACATTACTCACAGGGAGAAAAACAGTGTCTCTGGTCCATTCCCAGTCCAGGCCCGGAATGCTGGCTATTTAGTTCTAAATGTAACTTTAGAGGAGCATGTACAACTCATAAACAACTGTAGCTGCATTCCCGAACTGCTTCCCTAGTACATTTCAAGGGAACCCCTGATGGTAGTTCACTATGGATTACCCATAATGCATTTTCCCCAAATGTTAGTGTACAGACAGCGAACGCTAGGAACATTCCGACTGTACAGAAGGAAAGTGGTTGCGTGGAATTCCCACTGTAAACCATAAATACCGGAGATGGCAGTGTGAGACACTCTCACATCAAAGACTCGGTCAGGTGGTCCAGATTTGGTGGATGCGTTCCCTGGCACAGAATTCCCTGTAGACTGGGATTGTATCCACTGCTGGTAGACCGTTATGGGACCGTAAGCTTCCACACATACCTGCAGATTCAAGCTACTTCACCTTAACACTATGGTCTTTGGGCCACCGCCCACATTGCAGTCACACCTTTTAGCCAATCATTAACATCTGCTCTGGAGCCATTTTCCACACATGGAACGAGACATTCCCTGCACTGTAGCACCTCTTCCCAATCTATGGATCACGTCACTCACACCCTGCAGGGGTTCATAGCTCCATCATCCTCGTGCAGTGCCTTCTGCAGGAGTCTGAAGGTACTACCACCTTGAACACACAGTGCGACTCATTTAGTGTCGCTGTTCTGTACACACGCCTCCTACATACAAACACGGATGTAGTAGTAAGTTAGGAATCTCCACTAGGATTTCTCCACATGTGTAAGCGAGAAATTATTAATATCCAATTACGACCCGAGCCGGATTCTATCCGCCAGCGAGAACGCGGCTTTGTGAAGGGTTAAATTAAGTGTTAGTAGTGGCAGCCGGGTGGCCCAGGAAAATCGAATGCTGGTTTCAGACTTTCTTGGACACGAGCAAGACGGCCCTGTCATTATAGGCTTCCAGTCAGGCTCACGCTGGCCATCCGTTCGCCGGCCGTCGGCTCATTTATTACCCTCCTCCCCGAGGAGCTCATTTCGCTGAAGCCAGATTAAAGATTGGAAAAACACACCGTATGATATTGCCTGGCAGGCCCCGTGCTTGCTTTGGATGACTTCACTAAAGGGTAAGGGATTGTGGGCCGCTCTATCTCCTGGCAACAGCACACGGCTCCTGGGGGATGAAATCCATGATAGCGCTGAAAGTAATGGCTGGATTTCGCACCTATCAAAGCCTCGATTGGCGTTGCGGGATTGCCCGGGCGCTTGCTCCGCGAGAGGCCACGTCCGTGGGCCAGGTGCCGGGAAATGGCAGTCGGGCAGTGACATGGAAGAGGTTGAGATAGAGACAGATCGCCCGTCCTTTGACACAGCAAACGTTTGTGTTCTGAGAAAAAGAAAAACATACTCAGTCTACCAATCAACCGCACAGCTTTCCCTTATATAACCCCAGTACTGACTGTATGAGGACTCTAGATAGGAGGAAACTGTGGAATGTTCATCATCACCAGAACAGCTGCACCCAGAGGGAGGTGTGGGAGAGCAGGTGTGTTGGGAAGGGAGATAAAGGTGACCAGGATCAATAACTGATGATAAATTAGACTGATATGATCAATATTTATTGAGCTACACATACAGAAGTCTGTCTCTCAGTATGGCGTCGGGCCGCCGTGTTCGCTAACCCAACACGCCAGACGTCTCGGTATGGAGCTGTAGAGGTTCCTGATGGAGTCCTGTGATAATCCATCCCATGCAGCTTGAACATCCTCACACAGTTCCTGCAGATGGTGCGGTAGGGGTGGAGGTGGAGGGACACCAGGCCTTCTGGACAGTGCTGACCACGGTGCCTCCACACACGGATTCGTTGGGCGTCTCCACCAAGACTAAAGCGGGACTCGTCACTGAAGATGACCCGCTGCCATTCTGAGTCACTCCATGACAGTCTGGTACGACACCACTGCAGTCTTTGGTGACGGTGACGTGGTGTTAAGGAGAGTCGTGGTAACGGTCTGTGTGCATGTAGTCCTGCGTGGTGCAGCCGTCTGCCGATGGTGCTGCACTAACAGGAGGACTCATGGAGGACAACACTGCTCACTGGAGGTCTGTAACGGTGGTGTTGGGTCAGTCAGGTACAGAGACGACCCGTCCTTGCTCATGTGTGGTTGAGTGTGAAACATTAGCATGCCTCACCATGTCCAATAACTGATCGGTATGCTCCACCTCATTTCTCTGTAAACTAGGCGATACTACTCTTGGCTAATGCTTCCACAATCATTCTGCTGACCAATCACAAGGCTAAAGTATCTTGCACCGCCCACAAAGAACAGTTTCAGAGTCAGAGCTAATGCTAACAAGTATAGCCCAAGGCTAGCAAGCTGGACCTTCTGACTGTAGTTGCCCATCATGTCTTCGTTCCTGTATCCATATGCCAATATTGTTTCTCCATCTGTTCATTCATTCAGGGTTTGCTTCACCTACTCATTCGTTTATTGGTCTGTCCATCTGTTGGCTCGTTCACGTGTTCGTCGTTCCTCCACCTGTGTATCTGCACATTTGTTCGTCCATTCCTCCACCCAGCTGTTTGTTCATCCGGCTGTTCATCCATTCCTTCATACGCTGCTTTGTCCATCGATGTCTATTTGGTCCTGTGTGAGGGGCGGAGCAGAATTGGAGCTGGGACAAAGGGCTGTCAGTCAAGCTGCTCACTAGCCACACCCACAGTTCTCAGATGTGGTCAGCAGTTTTAAGCTGTGTTATTGTATTTATGTCTCATATTTTTAATTAAAGCTTGGCTGGAACGTTTAATATTTTACACTGTGTTCCTGTTAAGGACTTCCTGAAACTTGAAGGTTCTCCTGGAACCTGGTAAGGTTCTTTAAACTTATTTCAGCTCCCGTAATGCTTCTCTGAGGAACCTTCCTACTGGAACTGTTGTACTTATGTAGGCATCCCTAAAGACAGATCTGTCTAGCTCTACAGCTGGGAATATGCTGGGTAAGGAAAACTGAAGATGTGGATATCTCCTTATCTCAGGTAACAGGATGTGCCAGCACTGGCTGGACCAACATTTCCTCGACGTTCCCTTTTCATTATACGGCTAGACTTGTGGACGTGGTGGCAGGAAACTCGGCTTAAAACTTTTAAGGGTAAAAAGCGAAGAGTAATTGGCCACCGGTCGGCTGTGCCAGGTTCACAGCGATAGTGTCACCGAAAATATATGGCCCTCATTTCGAGGGAAGACTTTTGGGAGGACCTTATTTAGGTCAGAACTTCTCTCATTTTTTCCCCTGTTCCGTATGAATTGACGTGGCTCTGTTATCATGCGTGCGAGGGGTGATGGGAACGTCGCCGCTTGTTCGTTGGCGCGGCTGATGTTTGGCCTTTTAATGAGAAGCTAAAGACTTATTGGAAGCAGGTCAGGTAAACAAGCAGCTGCTCAGGGCCAGTTAGGGTGAAGGTACGGGTGGGGAGGAGAAGAAGGGGACTCAGGCGAGGTTTCGGGAGGGTACGTGGGCGCATGTGGGTTTTCAGGGCAACCTTTAAATCAAAATCTTGTTTCAGGCCCAGAGGTCAAGGAGTACTCATGGATCAGTGTCAGCCATTCCTGGTGATTTTCCACATTCAAGCACAATACAGGATATAACACCCTCCAACTTTTTAAAGTGGAATACCAACTGCCTCCAACTTTAAATTGGGTTTTTGCCACACTTGTGGGCAGTCCGCAGGATATCTGCCGGAATTGAACCTCTTGATTAGCTAATGCTGTGGCAATGCATGGCGCTCTAAGTGGGCCGACGGAGACACAATGGGTTCAGTAGGGTGAAACAACAAGGAGCCATTTGAGCAGACAGTCGGGAACGATATCCATGTCTCGGAGCTGATACCTCCGGCTGATGTGGCTCATTTGCTGGAAATTAGCCTACGTTTTCGCCTGCAGTCCGCCATGGTTCAGACTGGCATCATCTCGTCACGTGACCTCAGATTAGCAGCTTCTCTCGCAGTACAAAATATCCACCACCTTCATTCCAGCATCCATCCCTCTCAGATGACTCACTCCCAGCCCCTCAGAGAGACACACCTCCACAGTTCAGTCTTAGACGCTGGTTCAGCATCTCCTGCTTCTTCTCAGCATCCAGATAACCCCAAGCACCTTCAGTGGTGTTGAGGTTCTGGACTCTGGGGTGGTCAGTCCATTGTTCTGAGAACACCAGCAGCTTCTTTGTTGGATGTGTGGGTCTCCTTTACTCAGTGAAGAGCTTCTTGAACAGCTACACCTCCTTCCAGACCTCCATAGTGTGGAGGAGTCTCTCACAGTGAAAGAAGGATGGACAGGAACACCTGTGGAGGTTCTCAGATCTGAAGCAGAGTTCTCCTTGATGTTGATGTTCTCCTCTCAGGTTTGGTGGTCCACCAGGTCAGTGGAGTTTGTGACCAAGAACTGAACATCCAACAACTGTACCTGACCTCATTAAAGCTCTTGTGGCTGTATGCAGCCAAATCCTCACAGCAGTGTTCCAACATCTAGTGCAAAGTCTTCTCAGAAGAGTGGAGGCTGTTACTGCAGCACAAACTTCCCATCAGTTAACTTAAACGGGCTGGTCTGAGTGTTTCTGTCACTGTTGGTCTCCTGGGATTTTCCGGACCCTCTAATGAGAGAGGTCAGTGGAGAATGGACAGCCTGGTTCCAGCTGCTGTGCTAGAACATCTCAGGATGTACAACAAGTTCAAACTTAAGAGCTACACCAGCAGAAGACCATGTTGGGTTCCACTTTGCCATGGACAGAGGCCCACCAAACCTGGACCGCTGAGGACTGGAACAACATGAGGAATCTCCATTTCTGCTGTGATGGTCGGATCGGAGTTCTGAACCAGCCTGCTTTGTGTGAGCGGTCCAGGCTGGTGGATCTGATGTGGGGAATGTTTGGTTTCATGAACATGACTAGGAGTTCCTCAGTGTTCCTCCTAGTCACCAGATGTGAATCCAGTAGAACCAGTGGAATGTTATAACCATGAAGGTCATGTGACCATATATACAGTTTAATGTTGTTGTTTGTTGTGCTGTTTATGCATATCTTACAAACTGTATTCCCACTTTAGGCCTCAAGGGGCGCTGTAATCCCTACTGACCTCTTGGGGCAGGAACAGGAAGTAGGTGGAAATCGGTTGGATAGCACCTGCCTCGTATGCCTGTCTCCTTTGGCAGGACACTTTAGTTTTTAGCTGTTAGCATGCTATGCTAACTCCATGCTGTGTTGGATTTATTGATCTGCTGTTTATCCGGAGACTTTATGCCCCACCATCACTTCTACTGTTCTGAGGATTACCCTTCACTTCTCCTGGATCCCCCCCACCCCTCAAGACTTTGGACTTTCAGGACAGAGCACCTTTTACCGGATCATCTCACAACCAGAAACCCCCATGCCTCCTGTGATTCTGTAGTCATTGAGGGTCTACCTGTTCATCTCTCAAAACCCGGTGAGTTTGTCCCTCGTTATGAGCAGCTGCTGCATTGTGAGACTGGACTCTAGGACTTTGTTCCCTGAGGCTGAGTTATTGTATATATCGCTGGTTTATGGTGCTGTATGGATTGTTGTATAGGGATTAAATAGACTTTAAGGGTTGCACCGTATGTTTGGACTGATGGTCCAAATTTGATTTTTGCCATATCCCGATTGCATCCAGATTGATTGATTTGTGAAACTGTGGACAGCAAAAGTCACATGAAATCCTATTTAGGGCCTATCCTGATTGGGTCCAGATTTTTAATTTATTAAATTTTTTTGGGACTCAAAAAACCTATGAAGTTCTATTTTTGTGAATTGGATTAAAAGCACATTTGAAGAGAGTGAGATGATGCACCTCCGTCTGTTCTGCTTCTACATCACCAGTGCAGCTGCGTAGCTCCTGCCGAGTTTGCTACCACAGCAGTCCATGCAGATAGACTACTGATGTCTGGACACACAAAGCTGATCTGACCACTCACGAGTAATAGTCAGACAGTTGACTCAGAAGATCCGATCTGAGAAACTAATCAGATTTTCGGGGACCTGGTTGCTACAGTGTGTTTAACACTAACCCCACCCTGTGGAGGCTGTACTTCACCCTGGCCTGCTCTCAGTTAGCCCTTTCTAACTCTGGTTCTTGAACTGGTTCCTTTCAGGCTTCCTAGAATTATGGTTCTATTCAGGGAACCCGCTTGCATTTGCACTGTTTTATTAGAACCCAAGAACACTAAAGGATATGACCTCAACAGGGGGCGCTGCACGGCGGTCGAAACAGTAATACAAAGATGGCGGAGCGTATGCTGTGGGTTACCTGCCGAGCGTTTGGGCTGGTATTCCAGATGTTTGTGTTTATCCGGAAAGCAGACACGGATCTACTGCAGATAAGGATACGCAGAAGAGGTTCTCCGTAGAAACAAAACCTAGAGCATTAACATGGCCTGATGTATTTCAGTAGCGTCTTGGTACCAGGCTTCCCGCATCCCCGGAATGACCTGAAAACACAGCGCTGTGTTTAAAAGCTTCACATTACATTCCAATTCCGAATGCAGCCAGACTCGTTACTGCAGACACGGGCCCGCACTCGCGTCAGCTTAATCTGACTTGGCAGCCTCCAAACAAGACGCAGGAAAAGTAAGAGATCAAGCGTTTATCTCAGTGACCGGCAGGCCAAGCGCTTGGACGCTCTCCAGTGACTGTGACTTCCTGGCCTGTCCTTGTGTTGTATCAATAGGCAGGGTGCAGTTTAAATGCTAGTGGAGTGTATGAGACTGAGCGTGCATGAAGGGACTCAAACTGGCTTAGTGTCCACTTTATTAGAAACACCACCTAACTGACCACTGAGGTGGCCCCACACCCAGCGCAGTGTAGTTACTGGCGCTCTGGATAAGGATGGGTAGACGCTCATTACAATGTCTTTGTGGTCTATGTCAATCCTATTCTGAGGATGTGTGTTTGAGAAAGATGTCAGAACTATTGGCACCCCTACAAATCCTAATGGCTGAAAGAACCTACCGCACAATCCCCTCTTACATTCCACCTTCTTCATGTACACTCTGTAGGTGTACAGGTCCAGACTGTAGTCCATCTGTTTCTCTGTGTACTGTATTACCCTGTTCTTCAATGGTCAGGACCCCCACAGGACCACCACAGAGCAGGTATCATGTGGGTGGGGCAGGTGTGTTGGGACGTTATATATGTAATTTATTTAGATTTAAACTAGGACCCTGAAGGATTCAGAGAGCCTTGTTATACTCATGAACTGAACATAGCTTCTGATCTCTGTGTGTGTGTGTGTGTGTGTGTGTGTGTGTGTGTGTGTGTGTGTGTGTGTGTGATGAGTGTGTATTCTATGTGTGTGTGATGAGTGTGTGTTCTATGTGTGTGTGTGATGAGTGTGTATTCTATGTGTGTGTGTGTGTGTGTGTGTGTGTGTGATGAGTGTGTATTCTGTGTGTGTGTGTGTGTGTGTGTGATGAGTGTGTTCTGTGTGTGTGTGTGTGTGTGTGTGTGTGATGAGTGTGTATTCTGTGTGTGTGTGTGTGTGTGTGTGTGTGTGATGAGTGTGTATTCTATGTGTGTGTGTGTGTGTGTGATGAGTGTGTATTCTATGTGTGTGTGTGTGTGTGTGATGAGTGTGTATTCTATGTGTGTGTGTGTATGATGAGTGTGTATTCTATGTGTGTGTGTGTGTGTGTGTGTGTGTGTGTGATGAGTGTGTATTCTATGTGTGTGTGTGTTTGTAGTCAGACTTTGTGTGTGTGTGTGTGTTTGTAGTCAGAGTGTGTGTCTGTTTGTGTGTGATGAGTGTGTATTCTATGTGTGTGGAATATGTGTATAGTGTATGTAGTGTTCGTGTTGGGTGTGTGATATGTGTATTGGGTATGTACAGTGTGTATAATGCGTATTGGTATGTACTATGTGTGTGGTGTGTTTATATATATATATATATGTATGTGTATGTATGTATATATTAGAGAGAGAGAGAGAGAGAGAGAGAGAGAGAGAGTGGTGTGTGTGTATGGCATGAAGAGTATGTATTATGTGTATGTGGGTTTTACAGTGCGTGTAATGTTTGAAATGTGTTTTGGTATGTACTATGTTTGTGTGTGTGTGGTGTTTAGAAAGAGTGTGTGTGTGTGTGTGTGTGGTGTGTAGTTTGGTTCGTGTTTGGTATATGAGGGTGAAACCTAGAGCATCCTTATAGTTTTGGAGGCGGAGTAAGAACCTCAGGTATACGGTATAAGGTGTATATAGTATATAAGGACTATGAAGGAGTCATATGATGGAGAGTGAGTCTGAACCGTCCCCCGTTCATTTCCTAACTTCCTAGAATTTGACCACAGAATAAAAAAAAAAATAATGATGATAATAATTAACTGCGGACGTTTATGGGATCAGTAGACTAAGGGTCTTCACCAGTATCACTATAATCCAGCACAGGGTATAATAAAGTTCATAACTCCAAACACACAGAGACCCCAAACCACCCCCTGATAAAAAGCCTTGGACATGACGTCGTGCTCCGTTTGACCTCCAGCAGCTCTGTGTCCAGCGCCTCTACAATGGTCTCCCCATTTCATCCATTACAGTCCTGATCAAATATTTATTCGGCTCCCATCTTCCCGGTCTTCTCCCGCTCTGAATATTCAGTCCTGCTGACGAGGCAGGAAGACTTTAGCAGGCCACCTTAAGAGGGACGTTTTGTGTCTGGCAGGAGTTGAATGTAATAAGAGCAAGAATTATACCGAGAGTGGAACTGAAGTCCCGGCCAGCTAAACTTTATTATCAATCCATAATATAGAAGTGTCCGTCGCATCCAGGAGTCCTACTCAGAGCCCGGAGTAATGCGGGACAGGAAGTGTTCCACACCAGGAACGTTTCTGAATGGAAATAATTCCACTGTTATGAATGGAGGTGTCAGGGTCGCCCACGCTGGCTGAATTCCGAGGTAAAGAGAACGCGAGAGAAACCAGAGAACCCCAGCAGAACCTGAAGGAGACCCGGAGGAGCTAAATAATTCAGGATGACAAATTAAAGGAAACACCTGGATAAATGAGCCGAGCAACACGAGTGCAGATACATCCAGACGAGCGAGGCAATTAACATTCCACCGGGATCCGCAGAACCGGACTGGCCGACCGCATTTTCTATCAAGGTGCAGGAGGACGTAGATGTTCTAGAAGGCTTTCAAAGAGGGTCTGTTGGATGACAGGAGGTTCAGTCACAGCGACTGACCAGTGTTTCTATGGTAACTGTGACAGTGTTGGGAAAGGTGGGATATTATGGAAATGAATACAGGAATCTGGGATGTGTTTTCGGTCTTGGATTTTTACTTTAACAAATCCTTACAGTGCAAATCGTTCCCTGTAATATTTCAGCTGACCAGCGCGAATATCCGCAAGCGTTTGAACTTGACAGTGGTGGACAGTACCTACGTAAATGTAATTAGTTACTGTACTTAAGTAGTGTTTCTGTGTATCTGTACTTTACTCAAGTATGTCCCATTTGGTTACTGCATTATGGGAAATCTGTAGTTCCTTTCGGCTCATGTGGCATAAAACCTAAACATTTCTAAATGAAACAGGGAATCTTAGCGTCCAGGGAAATGTCCATTTCAGACCTGGACTACGTCTGGGAGCACCTGGAGGAAGGCAGGTAAAGTAGGATGGCTTTAGTAAACAGATCAAACAGATTGATCCTACCTTTGTGGTAAATAGACACAGCATAGAAACATGTACACATGCACGCGTGACTGGCGAGCGCCTTTCTCTGAATGTGTAGAAACTCTGTTTCCTCTATAGTACATGTGTTGTGTTGGGCTGGGTTATGTTTATGAGCTGAGACCTACAGATACAGTACAGTAAAGGAGGAACTCATCAGTGACCCGGTTTAAAACTAGTTCTTATTAAACTTAAACCTGTAACTAAGTTAACGAATCATAAGCTGAAACTTTACTCTTCTGCAGAAAGCTATTTTATGGTTCTAGCTAACGGAACCTGTTCTCCTTCAGTATTCTGTGCTGATGATGATGTGAATAGACGTCAGTGTCAGACTAATGAATGTTACTCTCCATACTTAAGTACATCTGAAGGTACATACTTTAGTACTGGTACTCTCCATACTTAAGTACATCTGAAGGTACATACTTTAGTACTGGTACTCTCCATACTTAAGTACATCTGAAGGTACATACTTTAGTACTGGTACTCTCCATACTTAAGTACATCTGAAGGTACGTACTTTAGTACTGTTACTCTCCATACTTAAGTACATCTGAAGTACATACTTTAGTACTGGTACTCTCCATACTTAAGTACATCTGAAAATACATACTTTAGTACTGGTACTCTCCATACTTAAGTACATCTGAAGTACATACTTTAGTACTGGTACTCTCCATACTTAAGTACATCTGAAGGTACGTACTTTAGTACTGTTACTCTCCATACTTAAGTACATCTGAAGGTACGTACTTTAGTACTGGTACTCTCCATACTTAAGTACATCTGAAGGTACGTACTTTAGTACTGGTACTCTCCATACTTAAGTACATCTGAAAGTACGTACTTTAGTACTGGTACTCTCCATACTTAAGTACATCTGAAGGTACGTACTTTAGTACTGTTACTCTCCATACTTAAGTACATCTGAAGGTACGTACTTTAGTACTGTTACTCTCCATACTTAAGTACATCTGAAAGTACGTACTTTAGTACTGGTACTCTCCATACTTAAGTACATCTGAAGGTACGTACTTTAGTACTGGTACTCTCCATACTTAAGTACATCTGAAAGGACATACTTTAGTACTGCCACTCCAGTGGAGGTCTACAGGGAGGAACTGACACTGGAGGAGGAGTTTACCCTACACTAACTCAGGTACAGGGTTTGTGTACTTCGTTCACCGCTGGAATTTGATGACGAAAAAAATTGAACACAAGAACAAAATAAGAGTGAGGGGTTTATGGAATATTTATGTAACATCATTTTGAAACACTGCACAATAAGCAGGTGAAGTTGTAACAGGTGAGGGCCCCTGACTGCTCAGTCTCTGTAGGCAGAGATGGTCACGTCTCACCACTTTGTGCCAAACTTGAGAGAATCATCAAACAACATTCCTTTCATTCCAAGACTGGGAAAGGCCAGGAACCACTGTGGACTGTGCGTGACCTTTGAGCCCTCAGGTGTGTCATGTTATGGGGGCATCAGTGCCCACTGCACGGTTGACTTGCAAGTGTGCAGAGGGACCGTAGCCGCGGATTCGTATGTGGAGATTTGAGAGAGAGATGTGCGCTGCCATCCAGACATGGTGTTTTCCTGGAAAGCTGTAAGACTGGTCCAGCAGGACAATTCCAGGCCTCCTTCAGTGTGTGCTACAACAGCACAGCTTCGTAGACACAGAGCACGTGTGCCATCAACCTCTTCTGACCTGGGCAGTGTCATGCAGCATCGCTCTAGCTGCTTCTCCACCCTACACATGTGAGGCAGGGTTGCTAACTGGACCCTAGAGCACTGGACAGGAGGGTTCATGTGTGGTGCAGACCCCAGGGAGCCATGGACCCCTCTTGTCCACAGGGCACTATGCAGGCTGGTGTTGGTTCCATACTGGTGTGATACGTGTGTTCTCATGGCATGGGTTGGGTCCACTGGTCTACCCAAAGACGTCATTGACCAGTGCTTGATGTGCCTCACTGCTTGGTGACCATTTGCAGCCACAGTGATGGGATACTCCAACACGATAATCCACCGCACCCTCGTGACCCAACATGAGCCCAATCAAAGCATTCCACTACCAGTTTGAGTTAGGCTTGAGTTGAACTGTATCATGCAGTGGACAGGCAGCTTGGGTCACGCTATGTTGGGTCTTCACTTTGTCACTGTGTATATGCACTGAACACCGACACAAACATGGAACACTGCTGGACACGGTGACGAGGGGGCCGAGCTGAGGTCACCTCAGGGTAAGGGTCTGCTTTCTCGAGCAGCGTCCATATCACATTGTCTCGTGTAATTTTAGAGCAGCGCAGCAGACATGTTGATGGTAATGGCAGATATTTTCAAGATTCAATATTTATCGAGCCAGCACGCTTGTTTGATGTGCTTTGGCGTGCTCAGCCCACGGGTACAATCAAACTATTCATACAACTAAACTTTTAGTGGAGTGGACAATGGATCCTCGGAGCAGTAGTCAATGTACTTAAATATAGGACAGATAAAGAGAGGGGGGACGTGGGA
>JAMWET010007417.1:30000-152500 GCA_024036415.1 Prochilodus magdalenae | reverse complement strand
TTTGTCACTGCTCCAGGAGATTACACCGAGAGCATTACACCCAACGAATTCCACGACAAACACAAAGGAAGAGAAACTAACGCTCGCTGGTGATGGGATCCTACGGGGAGCAGTCATGCACTTCGGTTACATCACTACCATTACAGTGCGTGTACATATCATCTCCCACAGAGTAGCTGCACAAGTGGCTGCACCCAGAAGTGGTGGGTGGGGTAGACATGGTGAGACGTACTAATGATTCAAGTTTCAAACTCGGCCGCACATGTGACGTAACCAAGGACAGGTCTTCAGCCACCATTACAGACCTCCAGCGAGCAGTGGTGTCCTCCATGAGTCCTCCTGTTAGTGCAGCACCATCGGCAGACGGCTGCACCACGCAGGACTACATGCACACAGACCGTTACCACGACTGTCCTTAACACCACGTCACCGTCACCAAAGACTGCAGTGGTGTCGTACCAGACTGTCATGGAGTGACTCAGAATGGCAGCGGGTCATCTTCAGTGACGAGTCCCGCTTTAGTCTGGGTGGAGACGCCCCACGAATCCGTGTGTGGAGGCACCGTGGTCAGCACCAAGATGAACGGTCTGCCGTCACACGTCCACAAGACCTGGTGTCCCTCCACCTCCACCCCTACCGCACCATCTGCAGGAACTGTGTGAGGATGTTCAAGCTGCATGGGATGGATTATCACAGGACTCCATCAGGAACCTCTACAGCTCCATACCGAGACGTCTGGCATGTTGGGTTAGCAAACACGGCGGCCCAACACCATACTGAGAGACAGACTTCTGTATGTGTAGCTCAATAAATATTGATCATATCAGTCTAAATTTATCATCAGTTATTGATCCTGGTAGCATGCAGGTTCCTTCCTTCCTCCGTAAAGGACTGCACATGCAGAGCCTGTTAGCCAGAGTCTGGCTTCAAATCGCCACCATGTCACACGTTCTCCTGACCTCTGCAGGGCGGAATGTGGAATACGCTGTGTGTGCTAGCAAGCAGGATGACAGAAAGGATCATTAGTGGAGACGGAAAGATACTGGTGCTCAGTGTTTCGTAGGCTGGCCTAGCGGTGGAACAGTACCTGCAGTTGTTTATATTTTTGGTCAAGCGTTCAGGTCCCACTGAGCATGGAGGCTTAGCAGTATTGGCTTGTTAAGACGTGATGAGTGAAGTTTCTCCTCTGGGTCTAAGCCTCGACTACACTGTCCAAGAATCTACAGTTATCGTTCTAGATTGTTCCTTCCGCACCAATGAGGAAACACAGTTTGGTGCCACGCTAACGTTAGCTAGCTAGCGAGCCCTTTGTGGTGACCCTCGATAGTCTGTGGGTTTTATAGGGTACGTCTTTTCATTAACCCACATCTTCATGTTCAGGTTGTCTGGCTTGTCAGTCAGAAGAGGGCTGATGAAGGCGTCTAGCTAGCGAACTCATTCAGGTCTATCCACATAACAAGAAACGCAGAACTGTAGCCTGCTCAGATCCCTAACCCTCGACCCACAGCCGGCTCGGTAGAGACTTGGGCCCGGATGTCTTACCAGGCAGATTGGTGCTGAGAAATATTAGAATATCAGAATTATTAGTGCCCTATTGCAAACAAGTGATATTTTACCACATTTAAATTTTAATTTGTGGGTTAGATTAACATAGTATCTGGTGCTATATCTTAAAACATCTCTTTTTGAGATAAAAGAAAGATATTTTTAATACTTAAGATCTAATGAGAAGACTAATTTATGTACAGACAGTTTTTACAGTTTTGTGTTTGTAGTAAGTCAAATTTTCTTGCTATATTGGCGGATATTTTGGCCGGTTTCAAATAAGCTAAATTATCTGCTAGTATGGTGAGAAACTTCAGTACAATTAGAAACCAGTTCACCAATCCTAAAATCTCACAGCTAATATATTTATCTTAGCAGGCAAAATCATCTTGTATCTAATTGATATGTCTTCAAATCTAAAAGTTAAGACTGCTGTAAGTTCATTTTAAGATTAAGTTTTTTTCTTTTCTGGTTTTTAAGTAAAACAAAGATTTTTAGTAAAACCAATTTCCTCGATATATAGGCAGAGAATTTAGCTCATTTTAAGAAATTAGCATGAAATAGCCAAAATTATCTGCCAATATAGTGACAACTGGACCGATTACCATCACTTCAGACAGGTAATAAATATCTGGAAATAAGGTAAATAATCTTAAAATAAAAATTCCATAGTGTAGCAACTAGATATAAGCAATTTACTTGCAAAGATCTAATTTTTGGCTTCCTAAAATCACTTTTAGGAACGTACTCTACGTACACTAGAAGTACGTAATGTAATCTTAAAATGAACCTGGAACTAGCTACATATTAGATCACCTTCTATGCCAAGGGCTAGGTTTTTGGTAAATTTGGCATCCTAAGCCATTGTTAATCATGGAATTATGGAACTGAAATCTTTAGTAAGCCAAATGTTATTAATATTAGTATTAGTATGATATTGGCAGATCATTTTGCTTATTTGAAAAAGCCAGAGATTTTACCAATATGGGTTAAAATCTGTCTTACTAAAATCGCTGTAAATCACCGCCTGTAATAAGTTTCAGTCTCTAAATGATCTAAAGAGAAAAGGGCTCTTGGAAAGGTTCACAGTCTGATTTTGGGATCTGATGGAGCGCTTGGACCCAGAAATGGCTAATCCAGCAGGTCAGCATGAAGACTGCTCCATGGTTGGTCAGCGGGTCAGGATGAAGACTGCTCCATGGTTGGTCAGCGGGTCAGCATGAAGACTGCTCCATGGTTGGTCAGCGGGTCAGGATGAAGACTGCTCCATGGTTGGTCAGCGGGTCAGGATGAAGACTGCTCCATGGTTGGTCAGCGGGTCAGGATGAGGAAATGAAGGGTCTGAACTTGGGCCCACAGACAGACGCAGACCGCAGGCTGCTTGGGGAAGTTAGGATATTCCCCGATCCCGGTTTCAGGCCGCCGCTGCTTTGTGAGTGTAACACCATCCGCTCGGGGTCTGTTTACCACCATCTGATTAGCCAGCTCTTTGTAGATGTGGTGCTGCAGCAAATCAGCTCCTATAGAGTTCACACGGGTCCGTGCTGACTGACTGAGCTCTGTGGGGGAAATCAAACCCGGTCGATTTCTGGGCTCCAGTGGTTTACTGTATCAGTGATGTATGACGTGTATCGTTCCTCAGGAACCCTACAGCGAGGCCTGTAACTCTGCACTGCAGAAACAACTCTTACCAAGGGAAAACCAGCTCACGTTTAGCCCACATATCTCAAACGTCTAATTATGGGAGAGTTTCAAAAATTAAAACTGGCTTCTCTTCTTACCCTGACACTCCATCACTCTGTACTCATCAGACCACAGGACCTTTCTCCAGCATGAGTTCTCCTTGTGTGTTTAAGGTTTTAGTGCCTTCAGGCTCCTGCAGATGGCGCTGCACAAGAATGATGGGGCTATAAATCCCTGTGGTGTGTGAGTGATAGACTGGGAAGAGGTGCTACAGTGCAGGGAATGTCTCGTTCCATGTGTGGAAAATGGCTCCAGAGCAGATGTTAATGATTGGCTAAAAGGAGGGACTGCATGTGGGCGTGGCCAAAGACCATAGTGTGAAGGAAGTAGCTGAATCTGCAGGTGTGTGGAAGCGTACGGTCATACGGGTCTACCAGCAGTGGATACAATCCCAGTCTACAGGGAATTCTCCTCGGAACTGTACCAGGGAAGGTATCCACCACATCCGGACCACCTGACCTGTTCTATGATGGAAGAGTGTCTGAACACTGACGTGGCTACATCCAGAACCTCGTCCAGTACATGCCCGATCCAGTCCCAACTGTTATTGGTGCTGGTGGAGGGGTACACACTGTTAGGTACGGTTCAGTCACAGGGGTCTCGTTTTGTGTCTGGTGGGTTTATCAGTCAGTGAGTCATTATCCTATCAAAGCCTGTTAAGTATTTGCTTAATTAAATCCGGTTCTGGTTTTTTAGTAGTGCAGTGTACGTGGACTGATGAACATCTATAGCTGAGCTAAACCAAGCGTCCAGGTCGGAAAGTTCACCTGACCCGAGTACAGTGACCCAGAGCGGTGGACGAGAGGGCTTTCCTCCAGCCTCTGTTCCTCTGAGGTGGCAGGCAGGCCTGAGAACGGCCGGGTTTCTCCAGAGTGCCTCCTGTGCAGCTGACCGAACACCAAACCGATGGCTTTGGAGCCTCCCCAAACTCTAAATGAGCTGCATGCACCTGCCAAGCTACTGAGTAAGCACAAGTCACCTGGCCTGCAGGGGACACAGTTACTGCTTATTGTTAGGACTTTGGCTGCTCCGCTGGAACCTGAACTCTGAAAACATGCTCGTCTAGGTAAGACGGAATACTGGAACACAGAGGTGGGTGACATGACATAGCTCCACTGACCATACAGGACACTCTGTAGGTGTACAGGTCCAGACTGTAGTCCATCTGTTTCTCTGTGTACTGTATTACCCTGTTCTTCAATGGTCAGGACCCCCACAGGACCACCACAGAGCAGGTATGATGTGGGTGGTGGATCATTCTCAGCACTGCAGTGACACTGACGTGGTGGTGGTGTGTTTGGATCAGACACAGCAGTGCTGCTGGACACCTCAGTATCACTGCTGGACTGAGAATCGTCCACCAACCAGAACTATCCAGCCAACAGTGTCCTGTGGGGCAGTGTCCTGTGGGGCAGTGTCCTGTGGGGCAGTGTCCTGTGGGGCAGTGTCCTGTGGGGCAGTGTCCTGTGGGCAGCGTCCTGTGGGGCAGCGTCCTGTGGGCAGTGTCCTGTGTCCACTGATGAAGGGCTAGAGGATGACCAGCACTGCACTGTGCAGCAGCAGATGAGCTATCGTCTCTGACTGTCCATCTACAAGGTGGAGCAGCAAGGTAGGAGTGTCTAATAGAGTGGACAGTGAGTGGACACAGTGTCTAAGCACTGCTGCACAGCGTAGATAGATGCTGTACGCTCTCTGAAGAACCCTCCTCTGGAGAAAACGAGAACACTAACTAACGCGCTGTGTTTTCGGTGCACTCCTTTCTAATCCCTCTTCTGTTAAATATGAGACACGGGAAAAATAGAGGGATCAAAGAGGTTCAAGATAAATCCGCTTCGCAGAAAGCATTCTGAGAATAAAGTTCTGGTACTGTGAAAGTCACGCCGAGAACGCAGATAAAGCAGTACCTCAGCTTTAAAGCCCAAACAGTTCGAGTCGTGGCCTGTTTGGAAGGTTTTGATAGATCATCAGTATTTCAGGTTTGCCCAGTGAACCCAGTTACAACTCTAATGAATGACTGGGTAATTCTAGACCATTGCAGTGACCACTGCTGGCAGGCATTCACAACGGTAAAGCTTCAGTAAATACAGTGGGTGACCTTAATGGTTCTGTTTAATAGTTTAATAGGCTGTTGGACGGTGAAGCGGGCTGTTGGACGGTGAAGCGGGCTGTTGGACGGTGAAGCGGGCTGTTGGACGGTGAAGCGGGCTGTTGGACGGTGAAGCGGGCTGTTGGGCGGTGAAGCGGGCTGTTGGACGGTGAAGCGGGCTGTTGGACGGTGAAGCAGTTTGTTGGGCTGTTGGGCGGTGAAGCGGGCTGTTGGACGGTGAAGCGGGCTGTTGGGCGGTGAAGCGGGCTGTTGGGCGGTGAAGCGGGCTGTTGGGCGGTGAAGCAGTTTGTTGCGTGGTGAAGCGGGCTGTTGGGCGGTGAAGCGGGCTGTTGGACGGTGAAGCGGGCTGTTGGGCGGTGAAGCGGGCTGTTGGGCGGTGAAGCGGGCTGTTGGACGGTGAAGCGGGCTGTTGGACGGTGAAGCGGACTGTTGGACGGTGAAGCGGGCTGTTGGACGGTGAAGCGGGCTGTTGGACGGTGAAGCGGGCTGTTGGACGGTGAAGCGGGCTGTTGGACGGTGAAGCGGGCTGTTGGACGGTGAAGCGGGCTGTTGGGCGGTGAAGCAGTTTGTTGGGCGGTGAAGCGGGCTGTTGGGCGGTGTAGCGGGCTGTTGGGCGGTGAAGCAGGCTGTTGGGCGGTGAAGCAGGCTGTTGGGCGGTGAAGCGGGCTGTTGGGCGGTGAAGCAGTTTGTTGCGTGGTGAAGCGGGCTGAGTAATGGTGTATATTAAGACCCAACCGCAGCCTGTAAGTAGCAGCCATGCTGTGTGATTGTATCCGTGTGTGCCGGTTGAAGCAGATCAGTAGACGATCTGATAGTTCCATAGTGAGGATCAACTGTGTGTCGATGTCCAGATGAGGGAACGTTAGCTACTAGCAGTAGCATAGCTAACTAAACAGTATAACAGTCAGAGAACCGTTTAGATTTTATACAAGTACGTTCTTTAAACGTCCACTGCTCTGAAGCCAGACGTCGTCTTGTGGTCGTATGAATGACCTTAGGTAGCTTTAAATCCTCACCACGCTGGAGAGACGGGGTTACTCATAGGACAGAAATGACTCACCAGGAACCCAGAAAGTTATGCAACTCTCTGGGGTCCATTTTGTCCTCAGGTTTCCCTTTGATTAAGAGCCGAGGTGAAGGTTAGTACTGTCTGGGTTGGCTGGTATCCAGGATTGGTTGTAGTTGTATGATGTATTTGTGTACGTCTGGCCAAAACGAACTCCCGACAGGTCAGAATCCATCGTGATAAAGACTGGTTTCATTGTTGCTCCCAAACTGAACCCAGAGAGTGCTGAATACAGATCGTTTTGGCGTACCAAACTAAACACTGTCTCTAATGGAGATAACTAATCAGGGTCAGGGTTTTGGATGTCCATCAACTAATGTCAGGACAAGAGCAGCCGAAACGTCCACTGTGCTCCTTTAATTCTGACCTGAGAGGAGTTTTCCCAGAGCTCGCTGTCTCTCTGGGTTGGCGTTCTACCGTAGCTGAGATTTGTAGAGATTGATTTGATGTCTGCCGTGCTCAGTAACGTGCTCCTCTCCAGCGTGGCTCACAGTGGTGAAGGAAACCCCTTCAGAACACCACGACTGGTGCTGACCGAGCTCCCGCTGAGCTTGTGATGTCAAGCTCCGTGTTTACAGCCTCGGCGGAGGGGTGGAAATCTGTGAACCCAGTTTGATAGCATGTTGTCAGCTTTCGGAATTCCTCTTCTCTGTGCTTGTTCCGGAGTGAACATTGGGAGTACTTTTGGGAGCACATTCTGGAATTCCAGCTAAACCATTTGTTGGAGAATGAGCACTGTATATTAGAATGACCACCTACTTTACAGTGGGAATAACCACACTTGACCTGGCGAGTGGTGCCATGGACTGTATTAGCTGATGGAGGGTATCTGGAGGCCCTTGGGCCCATTGCAGCAGAGAACTGAGGTCCCCTCCAACTGAGGTCCCCCCTGGGTCAGCACGGTAAACCTGGTGATCCAGATGTTCCCAAATGTGCTGAGATCGGTGTTGTTTGCAGGCCAGGGAAGGGCACCAAGGTCACCAACATGCTTCTGACACGTCTCATGCTCCATCCTTGCCTGGCGAGGTCCAGGGTTCTCCTGCTGATATGTACTGGTACCATCAGGGGAGATGAGTACCTAGGCGGTCTCCTCCCATCATCACTCACGGCCTTGATTTGTGTTCTGGTAGCCATCACTGGTGCCCATGAGTCGGGAGACTGACCTGTACCTAATCTGAGTTTGAGATTTCCAAGTAGTGAGGGCCAAGCTTCTGACCAATCAGGGTACAGCCTTCTGCGGGACTTCTCCGGTTCTCTCCTTTACACCTTCTATTTCGGAATGCATGAGGAATAATCACACCTGGATGAGAGCCCTACACTGACCTCATATCACCCTCGGCTGGGTGAGGTGCAGCCTGCGTTAGCCCAACTCGGCCCTGCGGTAGGCCTGTTGTTGTGGAAGGAGCAGATTAACATAGCTGGAGATATTATTTGCAGCAAAGCTGAATAAATCATCAGCGGAGCAAACGTAGGAGCTGTTTTGCGGATTGTTAAACAGGTCCCTTCGGGTCTGTTAAGGCTCGACCTGGCTACCGGGTCTGTCACGCAGGGCGAATCCCACAAATAATGACTCGCCCGCTGTGGATCATCATTAACTCTGTGCTTTATTATAACTCTGAGTTTTACAGTGCAGGGAAAATCCATATGGAGGAATTAGCTTGTTCTACAGTACACCAGACAAACACTGAAAGACTCTCAGTGACCCTTTTATTATAAACCAAAATCAAACTGAAGGAGTTGGTCAGTAAAGTTACCTGGACGCTTAAATACAGCACATATATGTCTATTCAGTTGCAGGGCAGTTCATATAAGGGTTTGTTGAAAGGGTGTGTGCTGTGAAGAAAGTAAAAGAGAAGGAGGTTAATAAATTAATAATAAAATTAAAGAACTCAATTAGTAATAATAATAATAATAATAAATTAGAAAAATAATAATAATAAATATATAACATAAAATAATAATATTTACAAATGTATATGTATATATAAAATATAAAATGATATTTGTCATATCTCAGTAGTGCTACAGTGTATATAATACACTAATTTGCACTTTCAGGTAAAATTAAGTGTATTTTAATGTCCTAGAAATATACTTTAATATGTACTTAAGTATACCTAAGTGATTATCAGTGATTATATGAATATAATCTAAATATAAGGATCATATATAGCATATTAAGTACATAGTTAGTATATGAGGATGGTACAGTAATCATGAGTACGGGGAAGTATACTAAATACACTTAAATTAAGTATACTGAAGTGATGGCTTTTTCTCCTGGGCGCCAGTGTAGTCCCATAAGGTACGAATACAGTACAGCTACACGTTTACTACTAGTGCAGTGGTGTTGGTATATGCGGTACGTGGAGCAGGGACCCTGGAATTGTACTCCAGCTGAAGTGACTGAACTTTAAGTACCTGTTTGGTTGTAGGGGCTGACTCTTCTCCGAATCTGGCCCACTGTTACAGTCTAGAGTTCACGTTGGCTGTAGATTGTTGTTGTGTGTTTGCTTGTCTGTCATGTATATTAATACCAGGCCTGTATCCGTTGCGTGTCTGTATCAGCTGGTCGTCAGGTCTCTATGACGCTGGTATCGGGTACATGCCTCTGTCTTTAACTCAGGGAACGTCAGGCTCTCACTTCCCACTGCTTTAATATATCAGCGTCGCGGCCTTGTCATGAGATCATCGGCAGGTTTTCTCCTGGAGTACCGGACGTGATGTATTTACCCGCTGGCCTGCTGGAAGACCGTGACGGTGTGTGTACGGTAAGCCTCAAGGTCTTTACCGTAAAGCAAGGTGGAAAGCGGGCCGAGGCTGTTTCGCTTCACAATGCAGAAATCAATCAAACGAACTACAGGTGACCCGGGCCGAGTCGCTAGGGTGGTCTCAGTTCGGCTCGTTTTTGAGGCTATTTACAGCCTTTCGGGGGGCATCCACAGGTGGTGGGCTGGGGCTGGCCATACAGCTGTTCCGAGTTCATAGCCAGTCATTCTGGTCATCATTGGAAACTTATTGGCTAGGCCAGCTATGGATGGGTGGCTCAATTAAAAACTAGACACCCTCAACTCCAGCGCGAGGTGGCTTGACTGTTGAGCCCATCGCATCCACTAACACTGAGCAAAGCCCTCCTGCCTTGGTGTCCTACTTTCCTCCTGTCCTCCAACTCTGCCATGTCCATCCTGACTTGAAGATCAGCCCATCTCAGCCAGTTCTGAGAATGTCCTTCTTTGCAAACCCTGTTCTAGAAAAAATCACCCAAATGCCCACCCAAAGATGGCATCCTAGTGCCACCTCTGGTTTCGGAGTTCATTCGATTGTGGTTAGTGATTTTAGTGAGCCAAATTTCTCACAACATTGGCAAAAAATGAGCTTGGCTCCTTAAAATCACTTTTTTTTTTTTTTTAAACTGTGTAGAAATTAGTACAAAAATTAAAATTAACTAATAACAAAAAACATCAGTGCAGGATGAGCTGTAGCTCCACATTAGACTACAGAGCTTGGGCTTGGTTCTGGAACACAGATGGTTATCTCTGACAATACCTCAACAGGCGTTGTTGTTACAGGTGCTCTATAAATAAACTATAAAATCCTTACTGGGAAACTTTAGGATTATCGTAGATATGTCTGGATTAAACTAGAGGGACTAAGGGACTATTACCTGCCCAGGTATCATTGTTTTTGCAGGGTAATACCATACTGAAGAATTTTAGACATTCACTCTTTTATTCATCCTCTAAGCTGCTTACACTCCCGTTAATAAAGTATTTTAGTATAAAGTAGTATAAAGTAAGATTTACATACGTGTTTTTACAGGTTTCCCATCAAGCAGGACAGTATTCCAAACAACTTTAGTGTATTAAAAATTATATACTTTTATTTAACTGTTTGTGAAATGCCCTTTTCAAACTAGTCTCTGGTTTTTGTTTTTTTGTTTTTTTTTTGGGGGGGGAAGTTGACCTTTCACTCATCAGGGTCGCCATCTGTGCATTAACTATTGCAGCAGTGGCATTTCCACCCTATGATCATTTCAGTATTGCACAGGCATATACACATGCACGTTTTAGTCCAGATCGGCCTTAAGGGGGCGTTGCAGTTCCCTAAAAAACACAAAATGCAAAGACCGCTTGGACCCCGCAAATTGCCGCTTGCAGCTATATTAATATTTTAGTTGCTGAAAATGTTATTTTAGGTGCAACAGTAAATAAAAGGTCATTGTGTTGTGGTTCCGTTGTTGCTGGTGTTTCAGAAAAGAAATAAATGTTGAATTTCCAGCACTGTGTAAACGATGTACACTGTTTAAACAGAGCACTGCATTCCTCTCTCCAGCAGACAGGTACAGACTCATAATCATAAACAACACACACAACACAGAGCCCCACGTCCTCATGATCTTTGAATGGGCTGACACCGAGGGACCTGATTGAACTTGTGGTGCCCTGAAGTCTCCCTGAGAACAGTGCTCATCAAATGAAGCAATAGGCTGTTCAGCGTTTGGAGGGGGGGGGGCTGGAAATAAGCAAACTAATGAGGTGTGGTGATTGAGAGCGTCTCGGCTGGAGACTGTAGTGCTGTTGGCGCCATTAAAGCCGGCGAGATGACGGGGAAGGTAACGTGTCAGGAAACATCGAGGCAGCCATTTTTCATAACTGAGGGTGCAGCGCTGGATGGACAGGCACACGATATGTCAGCGATGGTACATGAGCCTGGCTCATTCGGACTAAATGGTGACCTGATCAGGGTAATTGATGGTGACATTGAGAGTTTCATTGGCCAATTTTTCCAGTATGCACTACATCTATCGAACGGAGCTTCAGGGAGCTCCCCCATGTGTCTGCAGGGGCTAATGTGGTGTGGCGAACGGAACTTGCTCAGACTCTTGTAGAAGCGGAGGGAAATGTGATTAGCTCCATAAACCCATGTACGGGTGGAATGATGATTGACGTCTCTGGTTGGCAGTGCTTGGCCTGACTGCCATGTTCCCAGCTGTATGCCCTTAAGGGAAGTGATCTAGTCCCCTGTTAGCCTTATGTTTACCTCATCCAGGGGGTTAACTCCATCTTGGTGTTAGAACCATGAACCACGTTAGATGGGAGGAGACCAAAAACCCAAAGAGGAGTGTGAATGGGATGACCTCAGCTCTCCCAGGGTTCTAACACACTGGGTGGATGAGAAAGCTGGCCTGAGGGTTCCTACAGTGATGTTTCCACTCATTCCGTTCTCCTGGTGGCCACAGATGGCGATAAACGTACAGAAGCATTTCAGAGCCTACGTCGCAGGAGGGGGAATGTCTGAAAGCCAAAGCAGGAGGCCTAAGCCGTTCACTCAGTGTGGGTGTTGGTTGCCACCCAGGGAGCTATGGAGATGGCAGAGTGTTCTTGTATCGCTGGTGCTGAGTCAGTACCCTATCCGATGAAATCCGGGAAAATCTTGGACGGGTCAAAAAGTCTTATTCCTCACATTAACGATCCAGTCAGTGTCCAGGAGCAGATCTGTATCCCCTTTGAACCATTTCGCTGCCGTAGATGCAGTGACTTTGGAACCAGTGGAATGCCATGCTCAGGGGTACGACCAGTCGTGTCCTGTTGGTTCAGGTAATAGAACCACTGACCTTCAGGTCACAAGGCTGGCTCCCTAACCTCCAGGCCATGACTGCCCCACCTAGCAATGTTCAGTGTATGCTAGTGGCTGTCCTTGCCCAGAGCAGTGGACAGCTCTATCCATGGTGCGGGATAGGTGCTTGCTCAATGGTATCAGTCGTCTCCTGTTGGTTCAGGGTATAGAACCAGCAACCTGTTGGTTACAAGGCTGGTTCCCTAACCTCCACCCTGTTTAGAGCATGCTGCTCGTTAGGGGCAGTGAGCATCCTTGCTAGGAGCAGTGGGCAACCCTATCTATGGTGCCTGGAAAGCAACAGAGGCCTTACTCAGTCGTCTCCTGTTGGTCCAGGGCATCAAACCAGCAATCCTCTGGTCACAAAGCTGCTCCTTTAACCTCCAGCCCACAACTCCCCCAACTGCCCCACCAAACAGTGTGCACTGAACGCTGTTCCTGAGGGGTTGGTTTGTGAAGGCAAGTGTGAGTTTGTAGGGAAACTGAATCGGATGCAACACCAGTTCAGGGAGCTGGACTTCATTACCAGTCAGGCTTACACTTATAACCCAGCTCTGTCTCTGGGTCAGGATGTTCTGGTGTTGGCCTACCTCCCGCAGGATGGTAAAAGCAGACGCTTGAACATTTGGCTAGCCATCATATGGAGCTTAGTGTAAATGGAAAAGCCCATAAATCATTACTAGCAATCATGTTTCCTGGTGCCGCCTCTTATACATCACATTACACAAAAGAAAAATGAGAAGCTGCTTTCTGTTTCTCCATTAAGAGGTATTCTGCGAGAAACTCTTCGGGCTGTTTTGGAAACAAAGTGGTGAGGAGCAGTCTGTTGTAAGGAGACGAAGAGAAACTTCAGCAGATTTCAGCTGCGACAGGAAAATCACGACAGGCACAATCATTTCCATTCCGGCACACGTGGCCACAGAAAACAATAAGGAACTGCTGATTACTGCTGCAGAAACGTTGAGGCAGTTAATCAGGCAAATATCTGGGCTTACCAAACGACGGAAAGAGATACACGGATAATTAAGCAAAACAAAAACACCGCAAACTGTTTTATAAACGAACTGCAGAGTTCTGCTGATTGGAGTTTGTGGTTTGGTTGATACTGATAATCACCTTGTGTGTGTGTGTAAGGTGGTAGTACCTTCAGGCTCCTGTAGATGGCGCGGGGGCTATAAATACTTGCTGGGTGTGAGTGATGGGATCCATAGATTGGGAAGAGGTGCTACAGTGCAGGGAATGTCTCATTCCATGTGTGGAAAATGGCTCCAGAGCAGATGTTAATGATTGGCTAAAAGGAGGGACTGCATGTGGGCGTGGCCAAAGACCATAGTGTGAAGGAAGTAGCTGGATCTGCAGGTGTATGGAAGCGTACGGTCATACGGGTCTACCAGCAGTGGATACAATCCCAGTCTACAGGGAATTCTCCTCGGAACTGTGCCAGGGAAGGCCTCCACCACATCTGGACCACCTGACCAGTTCTCTGATGTGAGAGTGTCTGAACACTGATGTGGCTACATCCAGAACCTCGTCTAGCACATGCCCAATCCAGTCCCAGCTGGTACTGGTGCTGGTGGAGGGGTTACAGGCTGTTAGGTCTGTTTGTCTGGCGAGACACCTTGCGGAGAGAGTCCAGGTTGGGAGAGAATCTAGACCGGCGCGGTTTCTTTACCCTAAAGAGACGTTCGGAGAGTGAGTGCTTTTGAAATGGCAGAGCTTTTATTCCTAGAGAATGAAGTCGGGGAGTCAGAACGGCGAAAGCGAAAACTCAAAAGCAGCTTCAGTCCTTTAGGTGAAGCTTGGCCTTCCAGTCGAACTCCTGCTCTTTCAAGCAAAGGCTGGAAAGTCTTATCCATCCTTAGAGGCCTGTCCAGTGAGGCGGAGGGCTAAGTTGATTGTAGGAAGAATAACTGTCATGCCAAGTTACACATTGCAAAGTCAGGAACGCAGCTTCTGATTGGTTGTCAAAATCTGGAACACAGCCTTTGATTGGTCAGCAAGTTAGGATCACACCATCTGACTCAAGTCACAAGAACAGCCTCTGACTGGCTGACAAGTCGGGAACCGCAGCCTCTGATTGGCTGACAAGTCGGGAACCGCAGCCTCTGATTGGCTGACAAGTCGGGAACCGCAGCCTCTGATTGGCTGACAAGTCGGGAACCGCAGCCTCTGATTGGCTGACAAGTCGGGAACCGCAGCCTCTGATTGGCTGACAAGTCGGGAACCGCAGCCTCTGATTGGCTGACAAGTCGGGTACCGCAGCCTCTGATTGGCGGACAAGTCGGGTACCGCAGCCTCTGATTGGCTGACAAGTCGGGAACCGCAGCCTCTGATTGGCGGACAAGTCGGGAACCGCAGCCTCTGATTGGCGGACAAGTCGGGAACCGCAGCCTCTGATTGGCGGACAAGTCGGGAACCGCAGCCTCTGATTGGCGGACAAGTCGGGAACCGCAGCCTCTGATTGGCGGACAAGTCGGGAACCGCAGCCTCTGATTGGCGGACAAGTCGGGAACCGCAGCCTCTGATTGGCGGACAAGTCGGGAACCGCAGCCTCTGATTGGCTGACAAGTCGGGAACCGCAGCCTCTGATTGGCTGACAAGTCGGGAACCGCAGCCTCTGTATTAATCTTGACCTGGTCACGGCGGTGGAATGAGAACCTGGTTGAAATAGACCACTAGACGGTTTAAAGCTGCATCATTTTCTCCCACATTTCAGTCCATCTCTCCTGTTATCCCGGAATTACAGGCACTTTTCCGATGCTATATTTGCACCCAACAAAGTTGGTGAGCAGGACCTTTTTAAAAGTTCTGCTAAGTGTCTGTCTCCTTAAAGCACAGTCGCTTTGACAGATTGCAGAGCTTCATTCTAAGACTGGGAGTCCGGCGAGGATTCTTTATTTGGATGGACACTGCCCTGGAGACAGAGACGGGAGAATGCAGAGCGCTCTACTACAGGAGCAGTCACTTTTGGCCATTTTGTGAAGCCTTCCCTGTGTGTTCCTGCCAAGGCGGGTTTTTTTTAACCAGCCATGTCCTTCACAACGAGTCCCGCGAGGCTCTGAATGTCATAGTCATTGTATTCACTCTGTGCTCACAAAATGGCTGAATTTGATTTCCAACTCCCTCACAGGATGGGCCCTAGGCTTTAATTTTGAAAGGTCAATATCTGGCTGTAGTGTTCTTTCTTTCTTTCCTTCGTCCTTTATTTATTTATTTATTTATTTTATTTATTTATTTTCTCCAGGTGCCTGTTGAAGTGCTTTTCCCCCCAAATGGCTGCATTGTAACATCAAAAGTTCAGACCCGTTGCGACATTGGCCGGCTCTACTGGACATCTGTTTCCTATCCGGTAAGCTCCGCCCCCAGCCCCTCAACTGATGTGTTTTTGAAATGTATTGAAGTTCAAGCTCAATGGACCAAACCACGTCAAGCTGATTCATTCGAGGGGTGGAAGCAATAGAGCTTGGGCTGTGTAGCGAAGCCTGACCAACTTCATCTCCAAGGAACATTTCGCTGGTCATAAATCGTCATCCCATTGCTGAAGTTAAATGAAGAACAGGTGGGGTACGGCATTGAGCAGGGGTGGGCTAGAGTTGATGTATGCAAGCTTTTGGCTTTGTGTTACTATGTGGCGTAACTGGACGTCCTTTTTCTCACACCCCCGTCTCATGCGACTTTTTGTTTTGGAGCTGTTTAATAATTATTGATTGGTATTCTTGGAACTGAATAATGACATATTACATCCCAAAATGCCATCGTAAAAAGACCAGCTGCACATAGAAGGAGGTGTGGGAGTGCGGGTGTGTTGGGAAGGAAGATAAAGGTGACCAGGATCAATAACTGATGATAAGTTTAGACTGATATGATCAATATTTATTGAGCTACACATACAGAAGTCTGTCTCTCAGTATGGCGTCGGGCCGCCGTGTTTGCTAACCCAACACGCCAGACGTCTCGGTATGGAGCTGTAGAGGTTCCTAATGGAGTCCTGTGATAATCCATCCCATGCAGCTTGAACATCCTCACACAGTTCCTGCAGATGGTGCGGTAGTAGTGGAGGTGGAGGGACACCAGCACATCTTGGTGCTGACCACGGTGCCTCCGCACACGGATTCGTCGGTCGTCTCCACCGAGTCTAACGCAGGACTCGCAGGTGAAGCGTTCAGGATTTAAAGTCCCTGAACTCTTTAGCTTTAAACTGCATGCTTGTTTAATGCACTTGTTAGCTATGGGTGTGGCTAAAATGGCCAAATCAATGGGCGTCCTTCTGGCCCTATCATGTGCCTCGGTTGATCCAAAGCCTTACAAAGCCATTAACATATGGATGCCATGAAACCTTATTTATAACCAAACACTTTGGGAACCAGAGAACAATGGACGTCTCAGCACTGCTATTGGTTTGCAGATGCACAGGTTGCTGCTAACAGTGTGGACAGCATCTAAACACCCAACACACCAATGTACTGTTTAGAACAGCCATTTCCACACAGCATCCCCCGGCAGGCCAGGTGCAGCTGCCCCCGGGCGTGCCTGTGAATGAGTCTCACCCTCTAAACACAGCGAACGTGAGCGATGCTGGCTGTATTTGTATTCATTGGTGGAAAGGTGGCCATTGACCTCAATGCTCTGTACCCATATAGCATAGCGTCTGTGACAGAGCACCTTTAGTGGCGGACCCTCATGGGCTGGCCATTCATCAACACCACGGATCAACAACAAGATGGGTGGCCGTGAAAAGGGCCCAGTCTCGCTGACTGAAAGCTAAATGGAAAAGCGAGCGGGATCTCGGATCGCTGGTAACCGGGATTTTACCCCGAGGAATACTTGAGACCACCAGAAATGAACTGGAGCTGTTTGTGTACTGAATGGAATTTTAATAGAATGGTACTAATCTGGCATTTCTGGGGTCATGTGGCGATCAGAACCAACACTGTGTTGGTGCTAATTATAGTTAATATAGATATGTTTACCATTTAAAAGGATAAAGATACAATGATAAAAGTTTGTGTGTGTATCATACAGTGTGTATGTGTAAAATATGTATCACTTACATATAGCAAACTATATATCTATATATACAGTACTAAGTAGATCGTATCGTGCACTTGATGAAAGTATACGTCCCAGGTAAAAATTAAATATACTTTAATGTAGGAGGAATGTATTTTAAAATGCATGTAAGTGTATATATAAGAATATTAGTCGTGTCTCAGTACAATTAAGTACAGTTAATTACATGTCTATGTATATGATTAGCACTCTAAGTACATAGTGTACTATAGCAGCCTTTCAGGACCTGAATCGTGAGTGTATACTAGGTATACTGATATTGAGTATACTTCAGTGTACTCCTATTTGCTCCTTGGTAAAGATGAAATGTTGATACACAAGACTGTGTTTAATCCTAGTAGTACAGCGGTGGTCTTCCGGCCTGGACAGGGACTTGATGCTGGGATGCTGTCTGTGCAACCAGCAAAGCAGACAGTGGTTTGTAATTGTACCATTTGGCTGTACTACAAGCCGCGTAATAAATAGCTCTGAGATTTACCGAAATCCCTAGGGGAAAGACTGGTCACTCGGCGGCCATCTTTAAACTCTGCCGGTAGTTATTCTAGCCTCTCTTTCTGAATGGTGGAAACAGATTTTGATTTAGTTGATTAAATCAAACACCCTTAGAAACACACCGTGAACCTGTGTTCTCAGCTTCGTCTTCTTGAGCTCCATAATGAGATCACTCCCCTGACTTTCTCCGTAAACTGACCTCATTTGAGCATTACCAGTTCTTACCGTTAATTATTCACCCGGTGATGGTCTCCTGCCCTGTAGCATCTCTAGCCCTAATTTGGGTCATATTTCCAGTTTGGATTTTCAGGGCGGTAAACATGCGTGTATTAGTTAGCTCCTTCTGATGTGGGTTCATGCCAGTGTCTTCTCTTTCAATGAAGCACACAAAAGCAAACTGAGTGCTAATAGTGGAGAATCTGTGGAAGTAAATGAAATAACTGTGTATATTAACAAAATTTACCTTCAGATTTTTCCACAATATTAATACACTGTAGAGCTGTTCTGAATGTAGACTCTACTCACTATTAAACACAGCAAGAGACAAAATACATGGAACTAACATTGGTGCATCTCTTTACATAAACACTCATTAGAATACAAACCCAAGCCCCTCCCAGGATGTATGTGTAAACTCGCCCTGAACTAAACCTAATATTTTATCAGTATATAATCTTACTGGTACAGGTAGTGTTCCTACCTGAACTGGGAATCCTGGGAACCCTGATTTCACTTGTGCTGGGTTGTGCTCTACTCTAGTACAATGGTTGATTCTGGATGTGACTGTCATGGAACATGATTTGGAATTTTACCATATGAAATAACTCAGAGCCTTACCAAAGTCCTTTTACCAAATCAGCACCTATCTTTAGCGATGTCTGTAGGCAGACCAGACTGGCTACTGTGCTCGTCTCCACAGTGGTTCTTTCTGTTGAAGCGCAGGGCTTCCTCTGTAACTACCATATTGAGCATTATGATCTTTCCCATTCCTATATCAACCGGTGACCCGTCTTCTCCTCTAACGTCTCCGGCCTGATGCTTTAAAAATAAGCTATTTCTAGTGTTGAAATTTGTGAATGTAAACATTCATGCATCGGTGAGCTCCTTCTGATGTGGGTTCATGCCAGTTTCTTCTCTTCCAGTGAAGTACACAACAGCATCCTGAGTGCTAAGAGCGCCCCCTTGTGGAGAATTACAAATAGAGAGTCTGGAGCCATTCCAAGTGAAGCTACGGATAGTAAGATTACTATGAGGGCAAGAGAGACAATGCCCAAGTCAGACCAGCCCAAACCCCAATGATTTGTCAGGCCCAGTAGTGATCAAAAGCGTTACAGCGTAAATCACTAAACGTACTGTACGACTGAGACCAGCACACCGGAGCACACCATGATGTTTTTGTTTGTTTGCTTATCAACAAACTATCAACTACATCAATTAAAATTACATTTATGTGTAATACAATAATGAATTAGTTCGTTAAAGATTTCAAACTGCGTTTCTCACGTCATTAGCACTGGAATAGTCGCTGTGGCTTCTCTGTGGTGTCTCCTTATGGAGTAGAATTACAGAATCTGACTGTGGAGTGTTCCTTCAGAGCTATTAGCATGAAAATAGCGTAGCAGCTTAGCATATGGGCCAAATCTGATTTGATACTGATATATCTGGAAGGCGGTGAAGATGTATTTGATTCTCATCCGTCTGTGTTGTGTCTGCATGTGCACCATACGATCAGCATTCATAACATACCATCATGGGTTTATCTAGCGCCGCTTACTGAGCTCCTATTTCTTGTTTCTAAATTTCCTCCAGCCCCAGAGACATGTTCATCTGACATTCGTTGAGATGCTATGCTCTCTATCCGTATTGACAGGGTTCACAGATTGGTGGAGTTTTCAGTGGTTCGGAGGTGCAGCACAGTGTGAAACTCATTTCTCCTCAAAAGTCCAGGCAGTAAATCACTTTGGAAGCCATAACACCATCGTCATGGGCCATCACCCCTCTGCTGTCACTGTTTGCTTTGGGCTTTGACCTTACAAAGCTTCCAGCCAAAACAAACCAGGAGACTCTCACTCGGAAGTTTGACAGAACAACCGCCAGCTGATGAGCGCTTCAGGATCTCAAGCTGCCAGTGAGAACGCTTGTGGTGGTTGAACAGGCTATTCAAATTGACTCCCAAAGTTTTTGCATTAATTCCCTTTTTATATTAAGTGTAGTTTATTAACTGTGTAGTTACACATTAATAATGTAAGCAATAACAATGTCATTACTGGTGATGTATTGAAAGTTGAGCTTATTTAAATGTACAACATGTTCAAGTTTTCATCTGTGGACCTTCGCAAGAGAACATATGTTCGCTTATGTAACTACACATGTAATAGACTGAGTAATCATACACCCACCAGCCACTCCATCAGCTCCACTGACCATACAGGACACTCTGTAGGTGTACAGGTCCAGGCTGTAGTCCATTTGTTTCTCTGTGTACTGTATTACCCTGTTCTTCAATGGTCAGGACCCCCACAGGACCACCATAGAGCAGGTAGTATGTGGGTGGTGGATCATTCTCAGCACTGCAGTGACACTGATGTGGTGGTGCTGGTGTGAGTGGATCAGACACAGCAGTGCTGCTGGACTGAGAATCGTCCACCAACCAAAAGTGTCCAGCACAACAGCGTCCCGTGGGCCAGCGTCCCGTGGGCCAGCGTTCCGTGGGCCAGCGTCCCGTGGGCCAGCGTCCCGTGGGTCAGCGTCCTGTGACCACTGATGAAGGACTAGAGGATGACAAACACTGAACAGATAGTTTGGAGAAGATTTCATCCACTCATGGTGGAGGGATACATGCTGCAGGGCGCTGTGAGGTCAAATAGTCCCCCACAGAGACTTAGTATTTCCAGATTTTCCAGATTTTCATCAACAACATTCAATACACACTCAGACACGTGTAGGTTCACTTGTGGTCTAGATAGTCAACCAATGGTCTATATATGTGTGTTCTAGACATGGAGAACCCTGGTTCCCCTCACCACCACTGTAGAGAACACCAGCCCACACTCTAAATGAAGCTGTTCAATTTGTTCTACTCTGCATTTGAGCACCTGAAATGATCAGGTATCTGTGATACAAATTCCTGAAATGAGACTCCGGCCGGAGGACCGACCATCAAAAGCGCTCTGAGTCACGGTGGCTAACATGCCGCACGCTAATCAGCGACCAGCGCTCACATCCCGATCATCCAGACTGCACGTGCCCTATAAATAGTCTCCACACATCGTTTAAACGCGAGGCAAACATCTTAACGATCGCACCCGGCGAACTCGCCGCTGTGCGGCATTATTAATAGATGATGAGGTCATGATGAAAAATGCATGCTGTATTAAACCGTGTGTGATTCCAGGGCTGCCGCTCTGCCTCGACCTCGTCGAGCTCGCTGTGATTAGGAGTAAACCTGTTCAGGTTCAGGGGCTAAAACATTTACGGAGCGTTTCTGAAGTCTGGATCCGAAGCACAACAGCACAGACGGTGTTCAGGCTGTCTCAAAACCGCTGCTGAGATTTTTGGGTAGCACAGCTATTGGCCTACGGGAAGTGCCCTGTGGGATCAACATCTGGAATTCTGTGAGTGGGAGCATCCAGCTTATCAGCGTACGCTTTAACAGCCAGGATCCTTGTGGGCGTGTGCGTGTGTTGGGGGGGTGAGGCATTAGTGTACATGGCCTGAGTGAGCTGCACATCCGTGAAGCTCCATTAATGGTATGCACGATTTTGGAACAGCCTATGTCTATTTCCTACAGCACCATGGCTCCGTAGGAAAAGAGTCCAGGTGCTGAACTGACCTGCCTGCAGTCCAGATTGGTCACCCACTGGGAACATGTGGAGCACTACTGAATCTAAAACAGGACACCGGAGACTCCGAACTTTCAGGAGCAGCTGGAATCTGATATCAGTCAGGAAAGGAAAACCTTTTACTTTCAGAGCGAGAGCGGCCGTACCCTCAGTTCCCAAACGCTCACAGAGTGCTGTTACTAGAAGAGCTGAACACAGAGCCAAACACCGTGCTGCACTAACTTTGCTGGATGTAGCCACATCAGTGTTCAGACGCTCTTACATCAGAGAACTGGTCAGGTGGTCCAGATGTGGTGGATACCCTCCCTGGCACAGTTCCGAGGAGAATTCCCTGTAGACTGGGATTGTATCCACTGCTGGTAGACCCGTATGACCGTACGCTTCCATACACCTGCAGATTCAGCTACTTCCTTCACACTATGGTATTTGGCCACGCCCACATGCAGTCCCTCCTTTTAGCCAATCGTTAACATCTGCTCTGGAGCCATTTTCCACACATGGAACAAGACACTCCCTGCACTGTAGCACCTCTTCCCAATCTGTGGATCCCGTTACTCACACCCTGCAGGGATTTATAGCCCCATCATCCTCGTGCAGCGCCATCTGCAGGAGCCTGAGGGTACTACCACCTTAACCACACAGGGGACTCGTTTGTTGTGCGATAAGGTTATCTGTGCTCGGCTGAGGATTTGTTGGTACTTAGCAATCATTGTGAGTTTGGAGTGACACCACCTTAAAGTCTCCACACATGCATCCGCCTACCATCCCCTCACTTCACAAACAGTGTCGGAAACCATGTAAACGAATTATTTCCCGTTATGTAACAGCTCAACTCTACAGTGGAGCGATTTAGGCATGGTGGTTTTCACAATGCTAATGCTAATCAGTGAAGGATAAGCTTGAGGCTTAGGATGGGAGGAGCATATGTTTGAGCTATCGCTTCATTATATACACCAGAACCTACAGGGGGAGATCACAGTGTAATTAAACCAGCAGTGAAAGGAACTCGAGCCAGCGAGAACAGAAACACATCTGCTCAGGGTGTTCCTACACGTGTTTGACAAGTGCACTTTGATGAGCATCATGGGGTTTCTCTTATTGCCCACTCTCTCTTCTAAGTTGGATGAAATGCCCCTGAGAACCAGCATCCTGGGAACAGAACAGTTCAGACTTCCATATATCCAGGCAAAAGTTCTAAAGCATCTGCCTGAACTGAAGTAGCATTGAACGCACCCCAAGTCCACCCCACAGCATACTCAGCCCAGGGAATGTCAGGTATGGCCCTTGTTCACCTTTTAGTTTCCTCAAACCTCAGTCCTAGCGTGTCTTTCAGTTTGTTTGTTGGCTAATGAGTATCTGAGCAGCTTATTAGCCAAAGTGATCCCCAGGGGAAGCAATGATTGATGCTAAGCTGGTCCTGAAGTTATGTTGCAGGTTAGATGAGCTCACCAGGCCAAAATAAACAAGTCCACTGGTGTGTTTAAGGTGGTAGTACCTTCAGGCTCCTGCAGGTGGCGCTGCACGAGGATGATGGAACTATAAATCCCTGTGGGGTGTGAGTGACGGGATCCATAGATTGGGAAGAGGTGCTACAGTGCAGGGAGTGTCTCGTTCCATGTGTGGAAAATGGCTCCAGAGCAGATGTTAATGATTGGCTAAAAGGAGGGACTGCATGTGGGTGTGGCCAAAGACCATAGTGTGAAGGAAGTAGCTGAATCTGCAGGTGTATGGAAGCGTACGGTCATACGGGTCTACCAGCAGTGGATACAATCCCAGTCTACAGGGAATTCTCCTCGGAACTGTGCCAGGGAAGGCATCCACCAAATCTGGACCACCTGACCATTCTGTGATGTAAGAGGGTCTGAACACTGATGTGGCTACATCCAGAACCTTGTCTAGTCCAGTCACTGCTGATTGTAGTGCACAAACTCTCTAAATCCAGGAAATGTGCCCAACTGGCCTTGTTGAAAGCTGAGGTGTAGCCATGGGTTGGGCAGATGTGGCCTTTGCCACCCTGGAATAAAGCACGGCCCCGGTTCTGGTCACCCCAGTTATGGAGAGTGAGGCAGTCAGCCATCATTAATAAAGCATCAATTACGCTGGATGGTGTAACCCTGCTGCTAGGGTAGTTACCGGTCAGTTATGAGAGTCCAGTGACACTGTACTCATTAATTAGCGTGTCTTGCTGTGATGGGCTAATTTGCTGATCCAGCAGGTGAGTGAATGTGGACTGGATCCTTCAGCAGTGCTGCTGCGAGGCTGCTTTATGAACGAGGGTATTTGATGATGACTGTTAAACTCATGTCGTTCATCAGGCTGACTCCTTTCTTTTTGTGCTTGAGTGGGTGCGTGAACATGCAGATCCATTTCTGGTATCTGTGGATCCGTCTAGCCCATCAGCCTGGAGGAGTTTAATCCCGTTTCGTCATACAGGACAACTCCCTCCCCGAGCTGCTCGCTTCAGGTCCTTCCAGAACTGGATTAAGGTCAGGACTTTGACCTGGTCATTCCAGAACACTAACTCTATTCTTCTTTAACGGTTCTCCGGTAGAACGTCTTGTGTGCTAGGTTCGCTGTCTTGCTGCGTGACCCACGTTCTCCTGAGGTCCAGCTCATGGTCAGATGTCCTGATGTTCTCCTCTAGAACTTGCTGGTATTGCCGTAGTCACTGTTCCGTCAGTGATGGCGAGCCGTCCTGGTCTAGATACAGCACAGCAGCCCAAACCGTGATACTACCACCACCATGTTTCACAGATGGGAGAAGGTTCTAATGCTGTTACGCTGTGTTCTCCTTACTCCAGATGTAAGGCCTCTGCTTCTGGTGTCATTCATCCACAGGACACTGTTCCGGTAGCTCTTCTGGATCATTCGTATGACCGTAATCAATCTGTGGCTGGACAGCAATGTTCTTTTAGGAGAGCAGTGAGGTTCTCCTTGCAGCCTTGTTCACATGTTAACCATTGTTGTAGAGTGTTCTCCTGCGTGCACTCATTAGCGTTAGCCACAGGAGCCTTTAGCTGTTTCGATGTCCCCCTGGGTTCCTTTGTGTCCTCGTGCACTACTACACACCTTGCTCTTGGAGTGGTCTTTGTTGGTGGTCCACTCCTGGGGAGGGTAACGGTGGTCCTGAATCTCCTCCATTTGTACCCAGTCTGTCTGACTGTGGATGGTGGAGTCCGAGCTCTTTGGAGATGGTTCTGTAACCGTCTCCAGCCTGATGATCTTTAGCAGCTCCTCCTCTGAGGGTCTTCAGGAATCTCCATGTTTGTTCCATGATACACTTTCACAGTCATGTCATGTGAAGATCAGACTTTGATAGATCCCTGCTCAACAGGAGAACCACCCACACCTGATCATCATCCCACTGACTGAAACACCTGACTCTAATTTAACCTTCAGATTATCTGATAATCCTAAAGGTCCCATACCGTAACCCTCACAGCTCTGAAACACTTACCCTCTCTCTGTCTGCATTTAGGCCCGTGTGTGGTAATCTGATTATGCCGAAAGACAACTCCAGAGTGTTCATAACGCTTCGAGCAGCGGCAAGCACAGGAGTTACAAACACATCACATCAGCAGCGCTCTGTGATTCAGTTTACTCTCCGCAGTCGTCACACTGGTTTAATATTTTACTGGAGTGGCAATGATGGACAGATTTAGTTATGAAAAGATGTAATTTTAATACAGCAGTGCAACTGTATTGGGATTTTATGTAACAGTCCCAAAAATGAACAATTTTGCTTTATACATCATGCTTTATAAATATATTGTGTAGTGTGCACATGACCTGCTATAATGCTCTATAATGTCAGTGAACACATGACCTGGTATACCTCTCTATAACATTAGTGTTCAAGTGACCTGTTATAATGCTGTATAACATCGGTGTATGCATGACTTATAACGCTCCATAACATTGGTGTATTTATAACCAGTTTTAATGCGCCATAACATTGATGTATACATGACCTGTTATAACGCTCAATAACATTAGTAAGTGACCAGTTAATGCTGTATAACATTAATGTACACACGACCTGCTATAATGCTCTATAATGTCAGCTGTCAATGTCAACACATGACCTGGTATAACTCTTTATAACATTGGGGTGTTCATAACCTGTTATAATGCTCCGTAACATTGGTGTATACATAACCTGGTATAACGCTTCATAACATTAGTGTTCAAGTGACCTGTTATAATGCTTTAACACATTAGTGTATACATGAGCTATTGTAACGCTCTATAACATTAGTGTTCAAGTGACCTGTTAATGTGCTATAACATTGCTGTATACATAGCCTGTTGTAATGCTCCATAACACTGATGTATTTATAACCTGTTTTAATGTGCCATAACCCTGGTGTATACATGACCTGGTATAACCCTCTCTATCTTCAGATTGGTTGTCTTGTACATGGTTCTATATAGAAACCCTTTTAAAATGGTTCTACATGCCACTAAAGCAGTTCTGCGATTGTTTTGATGTCGCAGAACCCTGTGATAGCAGAACCCTTTTTGTTGCTGTATAGAACCATAAACAACACATTTATATATCAACCTGAAGAACCGTTTCCCCATACAATGAACGATTAAATTACAGATATGGTTCTTGGTAGAACCTTAATTGGAACAATTCTCTTTACAATAGAACTCTAGAAGAAACAGCTTACTGACTGTGGAGTGATCACCGTTCCTTAAAATGCTCCTTAGTTGACCGCTGTCAATCACAGGTATCTACTTATCAAGCCATTCCGACTTGGTGGCTTTCATTTCAGGCCGTATTCCGAATGGAAACAGCATTAGCCCTGTACGGGATTAATCCATAGCCCGGGGAGCAGGCTGTATGCACATCAAGTCAAGTATCCGGAAGGTTTTTACCCAAAGAGGTGCTCGAGTATGTATTGTGTAATGAGAACGATAACGAGTTCCCTAATTAATTTGTGTTTATTAAAAGAAATTGTTTTCCTGTGATTTGTTTACATGTCTCAAAGGGATGAAACTCAAAGTCCTTGAAGGAGAGAAGATTTAATGCGAGCTCCAAGTGGGGCTTTGGTTTATCACATGTTCGTTTATTATTATCAAGCGTTAGCAGCAAAGCTTGCATTGTTCACACCCTGTAGAAATGACTGTAGAAATGACTCTGTGTCAAATATCAGATATAAGTGTATGTGTGCACCGCTAAGAGAGTGGTCTATGGGGAGTTAGCATTCGGGCTATGTACGGTTATATATTACGGATTACCATTATGAGATTATTAATCAGTTTGTAAGCAACCTGTGCAGTTTACCCTCCAAACACAAGGGTGCAGCCTATCACCAGAAAGTTGTGGTGTCTACTGCTATCATATGAAAACAGGGAAATGCACAGACCATCCACCGCCCACTTCACTCGTTATTAGTCTAGGAGAAACATTCAGAGTCATTATCAAGCTTCCCCCCTTTCCTCTCCAGGAGCGTCATCTTCAGGCTCCTGTAGGTGGCGCTGTAGGAGCATGGCTGGGCTATAAATCCCCGTGGAGTGTGAGTGACGGGATCCATAGATTGGGAAGAGGAGCTACGGTGCAGGGAATGTCTCGTTCCATGTGTGGAAAATGGCTCCAGAGCAGATGTTAATGATTGGCTAAAAGGAGGGACTGCATGTGGGCGTGGCCAAAGACCATAGTGTGAAGGAAGTAGGTGTGTGGAACCGTACGGTCATACGGGTCTACCAGCAGTGGATACAATCCCAGCCTACAGGGAATTCTCCTCGGAACTGTGCCAGGGCCTCCACCACATCTGGACCAGCTGACCAGTTCTATGGTGTGAGAGTGAACATTGATGTGGCTACAACCAGAACCTTGTCTAGTACATGTCCAATCCTGTCCCAGCTGGTACTGGTGGAGGTGTAACAGGCTGTTAGGTACGGTTCAGTCACGAGGGGCTCGTTTATGTCCGGTGGTCTTACTACAGTATATTAAACTCTTAAAGTGGGAATAATATTGGGTAATATGGGCTTCAGAAATGCCAACAGTTGGTAACGGTGACTAACGCTAGCTGCTGACTGGAGCATCCAGGCTGCTGTTAGCCACATTAGCATCCATGACCACACTTTCCCCTCATAACAGAGACATTACTTCATGGCTAATCATCATGCAGAAAGGCTAACATCCCTGAGTAAACCCGCCGTCCTCAAGGGGGGATATGCTAAATGCTAAATCAGCTAACTACGTGGTGTGGCATTCATTCTGCTGCAGGCTCCTAGTAGACTTTTTCCTGATCCTCCTCTGTCCCCTCGTTGTTCTCCCTCTGTCTTGTTCAGGCCCGGTTTTCCTTCCACCCTTCTCTCAGCCCACTCTTCAGTTTTCCCTCTCAGTATCACCTCGGGTTAATTAATCTGCTCATCTCGCCTGCTAACACTTACCGTCTCCCCCGTCTTTACGCCTTCAGTTCCAGGCAGTTCTTTCCCCACTTATCCGCCATGACTGATCCTCAGGAGAACCATCAAGAACCCCCAAACTCCCTAAAATAATCACGCCCAAGCAAGCAGCGTCTCCCAAGGACTCGCACGCTCCCTCCGTAATGGTGGCTCAGCTTCACTCTGAAGTACGTCTTAATGATCCAGGGGCCACGTCCTCTTCTGCATATCAATTCCCCCCACCAGAGCACCCCCACCACCACAGGGCAGGCAGGGTGGTTCACCCTTCACTCTGACTCACCGCTCCACGGATATACTCCCCTCCACTTCAGGCCAAGGTTGGACCCTCCCCCGCGTTGTAACAGCTCTTGCGGGAAATGATAAAAACTATCAGAGGTAATTGTTTGCCGCGCCGCAGCACTGCGGACGATGGACTGAAATGAGTTTCGGAGGAGTGGAGATTAGCAGGAGGATATTTTTACTCCGGGCATGGTGTGTTCCGTTTGGTGCAGTGCCCTACCGTTCTCCTGTTGTTACTTTTTATGGGCCGTTTATGGATGTTTTTATTAACCCTCCTCGCTCCCTCTGCTGAATTAAGTGGTTCTAGATACAGTCAGACCTGTTCCCAGTGTTTGTGAGGGTAACCAGACGTCCCCTCTAAAAGCTCCCTCACAGGAAGTTCCTACATGAGGTGGTTCTGAATACGCTGCCTGATGTCTGAGACGCTGTTTATGATAGTGTGGAGAAGATCTCAGCCTTAAACTCCATTCATGGTGGAGGGATACATGCTGCAGGGCGCTGTGAGGTCAAATAGTCCCCCAAAGGAACTTAGTATTTCCAGGTTTTCCAGATTTTCATCATCAACATTCCATACACACTCAGAAGACACGTGTAGGTTCACTGGTGGGTTTGATAGTCTAATACAGTGTCTGTATGTTTGTTCTAGATATGGAGAACCCTGGTCATAATCACCACCGCTGTACAGAACCTTCTGATTTTCCACAGTCAATCATTCCACTTCAATCTAGACTTCAGTTTTGATAACCGGACTAGAAATTGTGAACAGTCAGTGAGAGTCTGTCCTCAGATGTGAAACAGCACAATCACTAATACAGCTGTACACAACCAGTGCAAACGGTTCTCTCGTGGTGTTCTAGGTCATCTAAAGAACACTTAACTGCCCAGCTTTGGCATGAGAACCACAGATGCCCTAAATTGGCCAGCAGTGCTGAACTTGCTAGCCAAAGCTCACCAACGGCATCACAGGGGGTCGAAGCACAGGCCACAGTAAAGCTCCACCGCAGCCCGTTTTATCGGAGTGTTAGGTCCAGTGTGGAAGGATTCCCGGGACTCAAATGAATTTCACAGCCTTCAAGCTGACCTTTTCCTCAGCAGTCACCACACCGTTCACCTCGATTCTACACAGGCTCCACCGGTTCTCCATGAGCTCCTACTCCTAATAGCTCGTTAACTCAGAACATTCACACAGCGGGGACAGGAAGTGCCTTCACGTGCATCAAGGATGAGAGCTGAATGAAGTCTCCTCCGTCTATTCCACGGAATAATGAATCACAGAGGAGCCACCTCGTTCGTTCGTTCGTTCGTTCGTCTACTGAGATGCTTATTCATGGAGCCTACCCCTATTAATGCCCATGGTTTCGAATGGGAGGTCCAGCAAGGTCATATGGGGGTAAGGTATGGTGGACCATATAATGTAGGCGTAGGTCTGTCAGCATCAAGTGCTCCAGGCAGCGTGTTTGTGTTTACAGTGTAATGCAGGAATTCCAGGGAAAGCTGGAGAAGGGCCCACTGCTGAGTTTGTTAGCTCCTCCCACCACCCCCTCTTGTATTAATTGAACTAATTAAGCTGAGCAATGAGGAGAGCGCATGAAGATCATCTGAAAAGCACCACCGTCTTCGCAGCGGGAGGCCTCCGCGTTCCTCTCAGAGGGTTGTCAGTTCCGCACACCGGCTGTAATTTGGTCAGCGGCGGGCGCTCCAGGATGCTTTGTTCCGGGTTTTTAATTGGCGTCATGGTGGCAACATGAGAGGCATTAGCCGGAGAGGCTGAGGGCGAAACCGCAGCGCGAGATGGGCGAGCACATTAGCTTGATCGGGTTTCATAGCCGGGTTCTATGGCTGACTGGCAGGAATGCATACGCGCTCGCGTGGTGTTAGATCAAACGCGTGTTCAGTTCAGCCCAGGGTTTCATTTAGTTTGGTTTCAGTTTCCACCAAAGATGCTCATTTAAATGGACCTCTACTAATTATCAGGTCTAAAACATGAGCCTACAATCGTCAGTCCAATAGACTGGCTGAAACGAGTCAGGAGTTCAGGAATACAGCCACTGATTGGTTTCCAGTTCAGGAACATGCTTTCTGATTTGTCAACAATTCAGGAGCAGTTTCTGATTGGATCTACAATTCAGGGACACAGCCTCAGAATGGTTGACAGCTCAGGATGACACACTCTAATTGGTTGACAAGTCAGGGACCCTGATTGAAGCTATAATTCAGGAATACGACCTCTGATTGGTTGACGAGTCAAGGACACAGCCTCTGATTGGTTGACGAGTCAAGGACAAAGCCTCTGATTGGTTGACGAGTCAAGGACACAGCCTCTGATTGGTTGACGAGTCAAGGACACAGCCTCTGATTGGTTGACGAGTCAAGGACACAGCCTCTGATTGGTTGACGAGTCAAGGACACAGCCTCTGATTGGTTGACGAGTCAAGGACACAGCCTCTGATTGGTTGACTAGTCACGGACACAGCCTCTAAATTGGTTGACGAGTCAAGGACACAGACTCTGATTGGTTGGCAAATCAGGAACATGCCCTCTGATTGGTTGCCAGTTCAGAAACACGCCCTCTGATTGGTGGACAAGTCAAGGACATGGCCTCTGATTGGTTGATAGCTTAGGAAGACAAACTCTGATTGGCCAACAAGTCAAGAACACAGTTTGTGATTGAATCGACAGTTCAGGAACACAGTCTCTGATTGGTTGACGAGTCAAGGACACAGCCTCTGATTGGTTGGCAAATCAAAAACACGCCCTCTGATTGGTTGACAATTCAAGAACACGGCCTCTGATTTGTGGACAAGTCGAGGACATGGCCTCTGATTGGTTAATATCTTAGGAACACAGCCTCTGATTGGTTGACAATACAGGAAAACAGTCTCTGATTGTTTGACAGTACAGGAAGACGGCCTCTGATTCGTTTGGCAGTTCAGGAACACAGTCTCTGATTGGATCTACGATTCAGGAACACAGGCTGTGGTTCGTTAGACAGTTCAGGTTCTGTCCAACTGATTGGCTGGAACCACTGACCATAGAGAGGCATCAGTCCCCTCTGTCACACCGCCCTGTCACACACTGTCAGCATCGAAATTCGGCAGGTGCATCATCTGCTGTTGGTAAAGCGGTGTGTCTTTGAGGCCTGGGAGGAAAAGTGACACCTCTAACACAATGAACACTATAACAGTATTATTCCTCAGACTATTAAATGATATATCAAACCCAAGCAGGGGCACAGATGGACTTCTCAGCTTCGGGGGGCCGAGCATCTGGTGCGTCTGACAGGTGGCTGGAGCCGCTCCAGGCATGAAGGAGCCTTGGGTGGGCCGGGAACCTGCCGACGTCTGGGGGTTAGCGGCGAGAGCTGCTCGGTCTGTCTCCTCCACGGCCGTCTGGTGGTCTGCCAGGGTGTTGTCACCTCTCCAGGTCCAGAAGCGGTTTGAGGCCGCTTGGCACTTCCAGGTCACAGCTGGCTGTGGCGGTCACACCTGTCGGCATGCTGTCACCCTCTTGGCCTGCTAGAAGCCGGGATGCCTCGGGCATGCCAAATGGGTCTGTGAGCTGTGTGGCAAGTGTATTGTTAGGGTTCTTGAGTTCGAGGAGTGCTGGTTTGATTGTTGGGCAACTTGGAAGCTTTTGGGGGCTAATATGAACGCCTGGGTGCCATTAGTTCAGTTCAGCTGAAATGATTTCTGCTCAAAAGGAAGTTATTAGATTGGGTTATTTCTTAACCATAGCTCATTCAAACCATCAAAGAAGTTCTGTTAAAGCCCTTTATTAATACCAGCCTCTGTGGAGTATTTGCTGTTTCCTGAAAGTGAAAAAGAATACAGTTTAATGTGGATGTAATGCACTGTTACTAGACGACGTACCATGTAACTACTATATTATTAAATAGTAACAACTATAATGTAACATGTAGTAAATATATAATTACATAATAATAATAACACAATTCTCCAGGAATAGAGCCTCTGGTTGGTCAGCACTTCAGGAACACAGCCTCTGGTTGGTCAGCACTTCAGGAACACAGTCTCTGGTTGGTCAGCACTTCAGGAACACAGCCTCTGGTTGTTCTGATGCATGTTCAGTGCTGGGTTTATCGCTGTGGCTTTAATTTTACTATGTCTATGAAAAACAGAGCTGTAAAAGTCTGGATTACAGCCACAGCTGGTTAACTGATTTGCTTTCCTAGTGGTTAGCTAGCTAGCTAGGCTATGTTAGCTCATATTTGTCCTTCTGGTGTGCAAACTGATATGTGGAGCTTGCTCAGCAGCATTTTCCTTGGATGAGGACCAGGGCTGGGTATTTTTTAGGACAGAAGTAAATGTTGTGACATTGCAGAAGCTTGTAGAAACGATGCCGCAGTGAATGTGTTTGGCGTGATCAAAGCTAAAGGCGGTCCCATCAAATATTGGAACTAATTTTTTATTTCAGTGCCTTACACTGTATGATGTGCAGCTTCTGTTTATTGTTTGATGTGCAATGTCCTTTGATGTTCTTTGATGTGACATATGTTAATGTTAATATGGTCGAGTTACGTTACGTCTGTGTTAAGTTGTGAAGAACGGAAAGGAAGCATAAACACGAGGTCATGAAGACACAACCAGGAAGAGTAAATTAAGCGGGAACAGGCCAAATATCCAAATCAGTGCCTCCACTTATCAGTTCCGGGAAGCCAGGCATTGTGAACGTGGCTGAATATAGTCAACCAAAAAACAAAAAATGATATATATATATATATAGAGTCAACTTCCATCCCTCTCAGGAGACTCACTTTCAGTTCCTCACTGAGACACGCCTCCAAAGCCAGGGATATAGACTGACAAACAGGAAACACCTGGACTAATGAGGGGGCGGGGCTACAGACTACACACAGGTGAATAACAAGGCATATGGCATTCCCAAAGCTGTTTATCTGACAGGAACCATGTGGGTGGTTCTGTCAGGTCTTCCAGGTGGTTGCTACAAATTCGATTTTCAATCAGCTTTGAAAAAGAAATTCAGCTAATTCCCTGTTTCCTCCGGTATGGTGAATTATCTCCAACACCTGGAAGCACAAGTCCTGTGTTGCCTGTACCTTTCCGTGTCCTCCAGCCGGGCGTATGTATTTCCCTGTACCGTATATGTACATATGGCCTTGTAGGGTCAGGCAGTGTCGACCTCCATCTACCAGGAGGGAGTTAGAATGCTGGTACTGTCACATCCACCGCACACGTGTGTAGCCCTACCACACAGATGGAGACGTAAAGCCGATACTTATCTGGAATTCCCTGTTTAAGCTCGTCCTGTCTTCTGCCTAATTGCCTGCACAACAGTAAGACCGGTCCAGACTGCACATTAGGCAGTGTCGGTGTTTTAACGGCGGCTCACAGAGAGAAATTAACACTAATTAAACGGTTACATGCAGACACGTATGCGTGCATTATACCGGGGGGAGCCATGTCAGTGTGGATCATGTCTCACGCCTAATTAAGAATTTAAAAGCAATTCAAAACCCATTTGATCAGACCCCATTTGATACAGCGAGACTAATAATGATGTCACTGCTGTTGCTAAGGAACGTATGTTGGGCGTGATTAGATCTGACTATTCTACAAAATCACACTGATGGTGTTTTGATTGGATATGTAATTAATGAAATAAATAAACATGCTGGTCTGGAAGCCGCCTCCAAGCCTCCACATCATACCCGGTACAGAACCTAAAATTCCAATGTTGGCACAGTAGGTGAAGTCCGAATGCAAACTGAACGCAGGGATTTAAATCCCACTGAATGGAGTTAAAACAAGACGATCAGCAAATACCTGCTCCTTCTGGAGCTACAGCCTGTAATCCATTCCAAACACAGCTGAGAACACAAATTCACATGATGTATTACCCAACACACTTCATATTACCCAACACACTTTCTCATATTATCTAACACGGTACCATTTTGGCTAACACAATGTCCCATATTTCCCCATGCACTGTCCCATATTACCCAACACACTGTTTCATATTACTTAACACACTGTCCCATATTACCCAACACACTGTTTCATATTACTTAGCACACTGTCCCATATTACCTAACACAGTAGCATTTTAGCCAATATATTGTCTCATATTACCGAACACACTGTCACATATTACCCAACACAGTTTCACATTACTTAACACACTGTCCCATATTACCTAACACAGTAGCATTTAGCCAATATATTGTCTCATATTACCAAACACACTGTCACATATTACCCAACACACTGTTTCATATTACTTAACACACTGTCCCATATTACCCAACACACCATTTCAAATTACTTAACACACTGTCCCATATTACCCAACACACTGTTTCATATTACTTAACACACTGTCCCATATTACCCAACACACTGTTTCATATTACTTAACACACTGTCCCATATTACCCAACACACTGTTTCATATTACCTAACACACTGTCCCATATTACCTAACACAGTAGCATTTTAGCCAATATATTGTCTCATATTACCAAACACACTGTCACATATTACCCAACACACTGTTTCATATTACTTAACACACTGTCCCATATTACCCAACACACTGTTTCATTACTTAACACATTGTCCCATATTACCCAACACACTGTTTCATATTACTTAGCACACTGTCCCATATTACCTAACACAGTAGCATTTTAGCCAATGTATTGTCTCATATTACCGAACACACTGTCACATATTACACAACACAGTTTCACATTACTTAACACACTGTTTCACATTACTTAGCACACCAGTTCACATTACTTAACACACTGTCATATATTACTTAACACAAGTATTTTGCCTACCGCAGTGTCTCATATTACCTAACACTCTGTTGCATATGCCCCGACACGTTGTTTTACTTTACTTAACACACTGTCCCTTATTACCTAACACTGTAATATTTTAGCCAATATAATGTCTCATATTACTCAACACACTGTCCCATATTACCAACACACGGTTTCACATTACTTAACGCACTGTTTTACATTACTTAACACACTGTTTTCCATTACTTAACACACTGTCCCATATTACTTAACACAGTAGTATTTTGCCTACCACACTGTCTCTTATTACCTAAAACAGTAGCACTTTGGCTAGCGCAATGTCTCATATTACCTCATTCTCTGGCCCGTATTACCCAACACTGTTTTACATTACTTAACACCCTTCCCCATATTAGCTAACACAATAGCATTTTAACTAACACAATGTCTCATATTACCCAACACACTGTCCTGCTTTACCTACCACACATTTTCACTTCAGAATCTTTATGCTGCTTATGTTTATATCACAGCTGTCCGATACCTTTGCTTAAAGGTGTGTGTTGGGTCCCCCTAGGAGCCCATCCCAGTCCAAACCCGGAATTAATTAATTACCTGATGTGTCCGCACCGACGCTGCCCTCGTTCCAGCTTCATTAGAATGTGAAAGGGACTAAGAGAGAAAGTGGATTTTATGGAGTGTGCTAGCACTGCGTACGGGTAATTTCTGAATTTGGAGATGAGATTCAATAATGTCAAACACCCCAACACCCCCCTCACCCCCCTCACCCCCTCTCTCTCCCACTGACTGCAATTTAACACTGATTACAGTTTCACGCTCATGCAATCTGAATATTTACCTCACGCCAGCCAATCCGCCCTGACTCATTTACATACTGATTTACATGCCAATAGACGGCGAGCTCGGAGATGAATACGGAGTGTAATCAGCCGCATTCATCCTCGGCCCAAATGAAGGGAGACCTTTTGGGTTAGTCTCGAGCGGCCGTCCTGCATCATGGCCCAGGTAGGGGACATGGGGGACGTGGAGCCATGAGAGCTAATCGGACACGCCTGATTGGCTGTGTCTGTGAAAATAGCCTGAGGTTGCTCGACTTCTCGGTCTGATTATAATCTGTGGTCATAACTTCAGCACTCTTATACTCACAGCGTCTGCAGGACGGCTCCGAAGGTTTACTGCTACTTGTCGTTCATGTAGGAAAGACTTTTACAGCTGTTCGCTGACTGACCGCTTCACCAGTGCACCACGGGAGGCCTCTAGCCTTCCATGCAGTGTAAGCTGGGATAGGCTCCAGCACCCCCTCGGTCACCCAGGAGGGTTAACAGCTTAGAAGACGACTGAGAGAGCAAGTGAAGTCAGTGATGGACTGAGTGAGTCATTGAGTCAGCAACACAGTGATAGAGTCAGCGAGTCAGTCATTTACACCCACCTTGTATGTACCCTCATGACTGTCCAGCAACACACACCGACATGCCCCTGATACAGACCTGAAGCTGTGAGAGGGTTCGGTGTGGTCATCCTGCTGTTATGAGGTTTGGTATTTGGTTTGCTCTTGGGCTCCCCCTGCTGTTTCAGAGTGTAATCCACTTTTACGCCACATATAGATAGATAGATAGATACTTTATTGATCCCAGAGGGAAATTCAAGGCATCCAGTAGCAGTATTTGGTTTGCTCTTGGGCTCCCCCTGCACAAAAGAAAAAGCAAATCCAGATTTGTACAAAATATACACCTGCGCTTAGTGACGAGCTGAAGGCACAGACACCCCTTCAGGTGAGCTCCCCAGACACAAATGAAGCCCCCTCTGTGTTAATTATTTTTATAATGAATTTGATTTGATTTCGTTGTCAAATTATTTAGGTAGTCACTTTAATTGAACCATTTTTTGTCCAGTCCCTTTAAGACCTAAATGTTTGACTGTCGCCCCCAGTATACTCCTGATTGAAAATAGAGATTGATTGATTGATTGATTGATTGAACTTTACCGCTAATGAAGTATCAATAGTTTGTATTTATACTGCCTTATAAATTTCAATGAAGCTTTTTAATGTTTACATGATGTTACAGCAATAAGTTCATACTAAATTATAAACTGGGTAATAATGCTATGGAGCATGATCATAAGTGGCAGGGAGCTGTAACCGAGTGCATGATCCATGTGAGGCTTGATTTCAAGGGAATGTTATTTCCTGGGAATACAATGGGAAAAGGTCAGTTAGCGGCCTCTGTACAGGGTTTGTTGTGATGGCCAGTCATAAAAGCTAATGTGAAGTGATTGACTGCACGCATCAAAATTCATAGAAAGCCCCACGAGGCGGTCTTTAGCAAACAGTGGCGCTTTTTAATCATTCAGTATAATTCATTGGGGCAGTCATTCATAGCTCCCCAATTTCACAAGCTATTCAGAGCCAGTCAGACGGAGAGCGGGAAGGCAGGAGGAACAATGGAGTGATGCCATTCAAGCTTTCTTACGTCGAGCCTTCATTTCTTCCTCTCTGGCAGGCTAATTTCATATCCACATCCATTTAGATTCAGTCTCTCGCTCTAATTACACGACCTACAGAACAGGGAGGGGCGATTTCTGAGATTTTCAGCCGCCACAAACAAACTGCAGGCACACCTGAGACCTGAACTCTCCACGAGTCGTTTGAGGCATCAGCTAATCACAGGTAATGAGATGGTGTAGGTGAAAGAACCTGCCTGTATTAGTCCACCCTATACAGTTATCACAACTGGATTAGCAGGCCTGAGATTCACCATCCCCTTTAAGGTCCGTAAGACATAAACTTCAAACTATCAGACTTCAGCGTACAGCCCGTAGACTTCAGCGTACAGCCCGTAGACTTCAGCGTACAGCCCGTAGACTTCAGCGTACAGCCCGTAGACTTCAGCGTACAGCCCGTAGACTTAGACCTACAGCCCGTAGACTTCAGCGTACAGCCCGTAGACTTCAGCGGACATCCCGTAGACCTCAGCGTACAGCCCGTAGACTTCAGCGTACAGCCCGTAGACTTAGACCTACAGCCCGTAGACTTCATTTTACAGACCGTAGACTTAGACCTACAGCCCGTAGACTTCAGCGTACAGCCCGTAGACTTCAGCGGACATCCTGTAGACCTCAGCGTACAGCCCGTAGACTTCAGCGTACAGCCCGTAGACTTAGACCTACAGCCCGTAGACTTCATTTTACAGACCGTAGACTTAGACCTACAGCCCGTAGACTTCAGCGTACAGCCCGTAGACTTCAGCTTACAGCCCGTAGACTTCAGCGTACAGCCCGTAGACTTCAGCTTACAGCCCGTAGACTTCATTTTACAGACCTTAGACTTCCATTCTGCAGACTTCAGTTTACAGCCCGTAGACTTCCATTCTGCAGCTTTCAGTTTACAGCCCGTAGACTTCCATTCTGCAGACTTCAGTTTACAGCCTGTAGACTTCCATTCTGCAGACTTCAGTTTACAGCCCGTAGACTTCAGCTTACAGCCCATAGACTTAGACCTACAGCCCATAGACTTCATTTTACAGCCCCTAGACTTCAGCGTACAGCCCCTAGACTTCAGCGTACAGCCCATAGACTTCAGCTTACAGCCCATAGACTTAAGCTTACAGCCCGCAGACTTCGGCTTACAGCCCCTAGACTTCAGGATACAGCCCGTAGACTTAAGCTTACAGCCCGCAGACTTCGGCTTACAGCCCCTAGACTTCAGGGTACAGCCCCTAGACTTCAGCTTACAGCCCGCAGACTTCAGCTTACAGCCCATAGACTTCAGGGTACAGCCCGTAGGCTTCAGCTTACAGCCCCTAGACTTCAGGGTACAGCCCATAGACTTCAGGGTACAGCCCATAGACTTCAGCTTACAGCCCCTAGACTTCAGGGTACAGCCGGTAGACTTCAGTTTATCAACACGTAGACTTCGACTTACAGCCCGTAGACTCCCAACTTTGTGGGGACAGTTTGGGGACGGCCCCTTCGTGTTCCAAAATGGCTGCACACCAGTGCACAGAGCAAGCTCCATAAAGACACGGATGAGCGAGTCTGGTGTGGAGGAACTGGACTGAGTCCTGACCTCCACCCGATAGAACACCTTTGGGATGGATTAGAGCGGAGACTGAGAGCCATCCCTTCTCGTCCAACATCAGTGTCTGACCTCACCAATGTGCTTCTGGAGGAATGGTCAGGAATTCCCATAAACACATTCCTAACCCTGTGGAAAGAATTCCCAGAAGAGCTGAAGCTGTTGTAGCTGTAAATGTGGAAAATCATATAACATTCTATGGACTAAGAATGGGACATCACTCAAGTTCGTATCTGTGTAAAGGCAGACGAGCGAATACGCTTGACGGTGTAGTGTAGGTGTATAACTAAAGACTGCGGTGTAGCTTGTCTTGTTTTGCCCAGGTGCCATTCTGAGTCACTCCATGACAGTCTGGTACGACACCACTGCAGTCTTTGGTGACGGTGACGTGGTGTTAAGGACAGTCGTGGTAACGGTCTGTGTGCATGTAGTCCTGCGTGGTGCAGCCGTCTGCCGATGGTGCTGCACTAACAGGAGGACTCATGGAGGACACCACTGCTCGCTGGATGACCACAGTCGTGGCTGTTGTACGATACAGGTACAGCTGACACAAAGCTACAAAGTAGGGCTTCTGGTTCAGAGGATATGGTCCATCTGACGTGGTAATATCATATACGGTCCTTGATTTTGATCTTTATTTTAACCACCAGGGAAGATTGCCTCATACCACCTCCAGGACACGTGAACCATCAGAACACGGGGACTCGGCTGTCCTCGTCATTAGTCCCCTTTTCTGAAGGCTCGCTACCCAGCGTTACAGCTAAATAAATAAGAACTGGATGAATAAATCAAGAATCTATTCTAGCTGCTGTAAAAGGGAGGGCTCCAGTCAGCGCCGAGCGCAAAGAACAGGGTGGACACGCGCCCTGTAAATAAGCCATGAGGGGGGGACGCGCTGAACTGGGTCACTGCGGGCCGCCGTGTCCTTTATGAAAAATACAGCCAGCTTCTCTGTGTTACTCTGAAAGCTTCATGTGACCGCCAGCCACTTCACAGCTCTCACAGCTAAAGGTACCACCAGGCGCACGAGGCACCGGCGAGAAACCTTCGCACCCTGACTCCATCTGAGGATATAGGAGAGAGAGAGAGAGAGAGAGAGAGAGCAAGTTTGTTACGTGCATACATACGATGTCCTGGTGGTCACCGATAAACGTTTCGGATGTCTTTTAGATATAACGGGCTGCTGGTTTATAACGCAGGCTGAGCCGTAGCTACGCTCACTGGCCATTTAATCAGAAACTTCGGTAACACCTGCCATAAACCATGTATTCATTAAGCACTATGAATGCATGTACGAGGCATTATATAGCACATATAACTGCTTATAATACCTGGCATAAGCTTCTTTATTGTCTCTTGGGTAGTTATAATGACATGCATGATACTAGTAAACAAAAGGGTTCTGTTCAGCACCAAAAAGGGTTCTGCTATGCCTACAAACTTGGCCTAGGAAGGATACCGGAACCCTCTGAGCTGCTATATGAAGACATGTAGAACCCTCTGCAGCACTTTATTCATCAACCTGAAGAACCCTTCCCTTATAGTGGAATGGGTTCTTACAGTGTTCTATACAAGTTTGAGAGGTGGGCCCTGTCAGAATTTCCTGATGGGTCACTTCTCAGGTGATTACCTGATAGGGCGTCTAGCGGCACATGCTACAATTACTGTTTGACGTTTTTATAAAATAATGCATTATTATTTTAATGAAACCAGAATTTAGCTGGTTAGGACGTGTTTACCTCTTTGTGCAAACCTTTGCATGCAGCTCTCATAACTTTCCATGTTATTCCGTCCCAAATTTGACTGGACCGGAGTGTAATTGCACACTAGTAGAACATTTTGGTAGTGGAAAAAGAAATTGCCCCATTACCATCATTACCTTGTAGTCACTATCATTTTTGTCCCACGCTTGTTTCACACGGCTGACTGGATGCAAGCAGACACTGCAGTAACACCACATGTTGTGCTACAGGCTTCTTGTGGATGTTCGAATGGCCCCCGGAATACTTAAAAGCTTCAGAAGTCTGAGTGGTTGGATCGGGGCCCGCCGAAGTCCAGTCTCCATATCTATAAATGGCATACCAGGAAGATGATTAGCCTGCCAATTTTGCATCCGACACATTTGGGACTAAAGGGCATACAAAGTCTAGTTGCTAGGCGCGGCGCAATTCACAAGTCACGAGCCCTCATCAGCTTCTCAAATAAGTGGCTCAACTGCTGCCGGGATCCCTCGGCAGCTCAGCGTGAGACCTCTAAAGAAAGAGACTTGTCTGAAAGTCCTTGACACAGTACAATTTCTTGGCAGAGCATGGTTTACTTTTGGCATGTAATAAGGACAGCAGCTTTTCCCCCTCATGCTGCTTCTGTAAGAAGCACGAGGCAGAACGTTTCTGGCTTCTTGACTCCAAAGACTAGAAGCTCTTTGCCATCGTGGGGCGCGGAGTAAACAGACTGTGCGCTGGAGCTTTCCTCAGTCTCTTCACATTAGGAGCAGACCTCTGTTAAATAATACAGGCCCCCAGATTACACAGAGAGAGGATTATAATGAATTCCACAGTCGGATCCCATTAGACTACAGCCCAAAAGTTCAGGACCGCTTGTCTCATTAATGACTGTTCAGAAATGCAACTTTCAGTTGGACAGAAATGTCTCAAGAAAGTAAGCTGAACAAAACATCTGTGACTGAAACTTACCTAGCAGCTCCAACCCACCTAACGTACACTGCACTGCCACACGTGTTCACTCATCTGCCTTCACACACGTATGAACTTGAGCTACATCCCATTCCTAATCCATAGGGTTTAATATGATGGACCACCCTATGGGAATTTCTGACCATTCTTCCAGAAGCTCATGTGTGAGGTCAGACACTGAGGTTGGACGAGAAGGCCTGGCTCTCAGTCTCCGCTCTAATCCATCCCAAAGGTGTTCTATCGGGTGGAGGTCAGGACTATGTGCAGGCCAGTCCATTCCAGCTGCTCGCCATGGAAACCCATTCCATGAACCTCTACACACTGTTCCTGAGCTGATCTGAAGGACACATGAAGGTTGGAGGTCTGTAGTGATGGACTCTGTAGCAAGTTGGTGACCTCTGTGACCTATGACCCTCAGCATCCGCTGACCCACCTATGTCATTGTAGCTGTCTGAGCTGCTGTCGTTCCCAGTCACTCCCACTGTGTTCTAATCCCACTGACAGTGGACTGTAGAATATTTAGTAGGAGGGAATTTCATCACTGGAGTTGTAGCACCGGTGCCATCCTATCACGGTACCACGCTGGAATTCACTTCTGAGAGCGACCCATTCTCTCACTAACATCTGTAGGAGCAGTCTGCATGTCTAGGTATTGGGTTTTATACCAAGTGACTGGAACACCTGAATTCAGTAATTTGGATGGACCTGAATGGTTTGATGAGCATTAAATTGATGGAAACCATGTGCTATGGCTTCCACAGTTATACCTCAACCTACCTGAACACCTATTTTGGACTAGCACATGCTCTCCATCATCATTATCAAAACACCAGAAAGGGAATATCTTTTGGAAGAATGGTGTTCTGTCCCTCCAGGACGTTTCTAGAGACTTGTGGGAAAGACAGGGACTATGGGAAAACGCACTGGCAGCTCAGCCTACTAAGAAACTTCCTTCGTGCAACAAATATGGTTTTAATATCAGAGACTTCTGTGATTCCAGACTTGTATCCTCGATTTTCCTTTTGCTAGTCCAAGACGCACTCTAAAGGAAAGTGCTTGCCTAGGTCTGTGGCTACCCATTACCACTATCGTTCCCAATGGACCACGGCTCTTCACATTTTAATGGCTTTGCTGCTGCATAGCACTTGATTCAACTCATCAAGAACTTGCTAATTAGCTGGTGAGCAGCATCCTGTTTGCGGAGGAACATATCACTGCAGAATTTAGTGTTTACTCTGCGCTAGCAGATTTGTTTCAGCTCATGAATGGTTTGGTAATTATCCAATGACTCGAATTAGGTGGTTTAAATCTGGGGGAAAGTTTCAACTCTGCATTTCTGGGGTCCCACAAAACTGGAGTTTCACTCTACTGAACTAAATGGACTGGATTTACATTCGCCGTGCTCGAGCTCCATTCACGTACATCTTTTAGGGTACTGTGGAGGAAACCACTTTCCATCGATTGAAGCACCAATAAAAACCAACATCGCAGAGATACAGGATACACTTCTTTGTAGATTAGATACAAGACAATCCACATACACAAGGAAGAACAAAGGCAGCGGCAGTTTTCAAAACTGGAGTCCCAAAACTGATTAAAAGCTAGAGAGTAAACGGGACTCCTAACAACCACCCGGAATACCTGCTAGACCAACCAACCCTGTCCCCATCAAATGAACAGCACATACGACCTCCTCCTTCCTCACCCCACCACCAGTTTGCCTCTGGTCCTGTTGTCCAGGAAGTAGTTTACGCCCCTACCGTCCATATCCTGCAGGCTCTGCAAGGGTCTGAACATTTAAGCCCCGCCCTCTCAGTAGTCCAGGTCTCAGGTGCTTCCTGTTTGTCAGCATGTTTATATCCCCGTCTTTGGAGGTGTGTGTCTCTGAGGAACTGAAAGTGAGTCTCCTGAGAAGACTGGAGGCTGGAATGAAGGTAACGAGGAGGACACACCAAACATCTGATGTCCTAATGAGTTGTTGAGGGTTTTATTACTTCATGGGACACTGCGGTTGAAATTCAGGTGTCCTAAGCGTCAGTGAACGTATTCAAGCAAGATATAGATCGGGCGTGCAGTAACACCTGCTAGAGTCCTTAAACCACAGCTTGAGCCTATTCATCAAGCAGAGCTCCTGCTGCGGTTCATATTATCGAAGACGTTTCAGAGCGAGGAAGGTGTTTCCTGTCACCTTTAATCCACTGGATGCCAGTCAAGTAAACAGCCCAATTTGCCGGTATCTGGCTATTTCTAATTTCCTCGATACCTCCAGATGAAGATCTCAATCAATGTCCCCAGCCCCCCAGGTGTCAGGCCAGGCCCAGATCGACTGGAAGCCTTATTTAGAGACTCCAGTCTGCAAGGTGACATTTAAGGCCGAAGAAGCCCGTTGTAAACAAACGAAGGCCGGTTATCTCCAATCAAAACAATGGATTTCCTCTTAGATAACGGTTTTAGCACTGTGTTAGGGAATCGCTAGCGTTCAGGTCTTCATAAAGCATCTGTGCGAAGTGAACCGCACATCTACAGCCACATAATTCAGCTGTTGTTGTTGACAGTGCGAGAGTATCTGAAAGCAGGATGGGGCCGACTCGTTCACACCCACGAAATGAAGACGAACGCGCCGTCATGCCTCCCAAGTGCCAAACTCTCAGGAAGGCAAATTGGCTCCATTTGCATGCCTCCTTCATTTCTTCCACCAATATTCAAACTCTACAAGACCCCCGCACGCATTACTGGATTTGCACACACTTCAGCGGCTATGGAACTGATTTCCATTTTCCGTCCCTTTTTTTTCCCTCTCAGGCTCCGAGCGCTGCGGAGAAAAGACGGCAACAATGGCCACAAGGACCTACGCCCTCGTATCGGAGCTCATCCCGTCCATTGTATACACAAATTGTTGAGATTGCGAGGAACGTAAATCATCCGAGTCTCCATTATGCGCCACAGAAGTAAGTAAGGACACATGGAGTATGGGCTGAATTAGGGCCCCCAGGAACGGCACCTTCGGCAACCTGCTAGTCTAGTCATGGGTAAACTGCTACAAGACATTTCCATGCAGAACTGTAAACACGGTTAGGCCTCATTCCAGAACATTCCCTAATTCCTCCTTTACCTTCCTCATACTTCTTCACTCTGATGGAATTCTGTGAGCAGCAAACAGGTAGGCCAAGATCTTTTGGGAGGGTGGTCCACACAGTCGCAGTTTGCAAGTGATCGCTCGAATTGGTGTGTCTATCTGTCACCAGCCTACCCACATGGGTCAGTACATAGTGGTCTGTAACTGTTTTTAAATCCCAGCACATAAGATGCATCTGGAAAATTCAGATTATACTTACGTCTCACACTTCAACTGGCAAAAATTGGACTTGATGTGTTTTTTTAGTTTTGTTTTTTTTTTGCTGTCCAGATTATCAAAAATCATTCTGTGAGTAAGTGTAAAGTGGAAGAGTAAGTGGAAGCGGGTTTGGTGTATACATACTATACATAGTATATACAGTGACTGAGGTGATGATTTTGGTGACGGTGATGATGGTGATTATAATGATGATGGTGTTTATGATGATGGTGCTGATGATCATGATGATAATGATGGTGGTGGTGGTGGTGGTGATAGTGATGATGATGATGATAATGGTGATGATAATGATGATGATAATGGTGATGATAATGATGATGGTGGTGATGGTGATGGTGGTGATAGTGATATGATGATGATGATGATGGTGATGATAATGATGATGGTGGTGGTGGTGATGATGGTGGTGATGGTGATGATGATGATGGTGGTGGTGGTGGTGATAGTGATGATGATGATGGTGGTGATGGTGGTGATGGTGATGATAATGATGATGATGATGGTGGTGGTGGTGATAGTGATAGTGATGATGATGATGGTGATGATAATGATGGTTGTGGTGATGGTGGTGATAGTGATGATGATGATGGTGATGATGATGATGATGATGGTGGTGGTGGTGGTGATAGTGGTGGTGATGATGATGATGGTGGTGATGGTGATGATGATGGTGGTGGTGGTGGTGGTGATGATGATGATGATGATGATGATGGTGATGATAATGATGATGGTGGTGATGATGATGATAATGATGGTGGTGGTGGTGGTGATGATGATGATGATGATGATGATGGTGATGATAATGATGATGGTGGTGATGATGATGATGATGATGGTGGTGGTGGTGATAGTGATGGTGGTGATGGTGATGATAATGATGATGGTGGTGATGATGATGATGGTGGTGGTGGTGATAGTGATAGTGATGATGATGATGGTGATGATAATGATGATGGTGGTGGTGGTGGTGATGATGGTGGTGATGGTGGTGGTGGTGATAGTGATGATGATGATGGTGATGGTGGTGGTGGTGATAGTGATGATGATGGTGGTGATGATGGTGGTGATGGTGGTGATAGTGATGATGGTGATGATAATGATGATGGTGGTGATGATGATGGTGATGATGGTGGTGATGGTGATGATGGTGATGGTGGTGGTGGTGGTGGTGGTGGTGGTGGTGGTGATTATGGTGATGATGGTAATGATATCTGTTCATATTTCTGGTTCTGCCTGTAGGTTTACTCTAAGCATCATCTGAGATGTTGGTCAGTCCAGTGCTGTAGCATCCGGTCCTTCCTGTAAGGGTCTGAGGTCGTTTAGGCTGTATGTGATTCTCCTTAAGGCTCCATAACTAGTGAAAGCTAGTGGGCTTTCAAATGCGCAGTGTGTTCTGTAGATGAGCTGGAGCCGGTAATTGGACCACTACACGGTGGCGACTAGAGTAACACTACAAGTAAACTTGTCCTCATCTTCTAATGTAGGAAGAAGTTTCTTTCCCTGTCCATCATGCTCCACCTCTCCCGGCTGGGTTCCCATGCCTGCTGATTGGGCCGCTCCGTTCATTTGTTTACCAGATTCTTTATTTATTCATGGGACCGTCTTGTACAATACTGTTCGGCATGAAAACTCCCCCATGTAAATTACAGTGAGTCAATATCACGATTATGCGCCGGCCTTGCTGCTGCCAGGACTTGGAAGCATGCCACACTCGTTTACCTGCAAACAGCTCCATCCTTCCCCCACCTGCCGACAGACACGGGGCCCCCCATCAGCTTGCAGCTCTCTCCTCTCTCCTGCGCTTCTCCATTAACAATAAGAATACCAGACAACAGCCTGGAAGATTTCTGGCTCCGGATCGCTTGAACTGTCTTCCTTTCATCTGGCCAAATAAGAACATCAGCGCTCAGCATTTTGGGCTCCCAAACGCCATACTTCAGAACTTTGCTGACACTCAAAAACGACCTGGAGGCTTTAAAAATGCCAAATCTAAGTGGAAATGAACTGTCCATTCCAGGAAATGACCCCATCCAGAGATATACCAGGAAATGACACCACCCATGGATATACTGCATGGGGAAAGGTAGAAAGTGTAGTAACATGGCTAACGTTGGGGGACAGTGTCCTCTCTCCTAGCTCAGCTAAAGCTACTGTCTCTTCTCTCTTAGCTCAGCTAAAGTTAGCGTCTTCTCTCTCCTAGCTCAGCTAAAGCTAGCGTCTCCTCTCTCCTAGCTCAGCTAAAGCTAGTGTATTCTCTCTCCTAGCTCAGCTAAAGCTAGTGTCTCCTCTCTCCTAGCTCAGTTAAAGCTAGGGTCTCCTCTCTCTTAGCTCAGCTAAAGCTAGTGTCTCCTCTCTCCTAGCTCAGTTAAAGCTAGTGTCTCCTCTCTCTTCTAGCTAAGCTAAAGTTAGCGTCTTCTCTCTCCTAGCTCAGCTAAAGTTAGTGTCTTCTCTCTCCTAACTCAGTTAAAGCTAGCGTATTCTCTCTCCCAGCTCAGCTAAAGCTAGGGTCTCCTCTCTCCTGGCTCAGCTAAAGCTACTGTCTCCTCTCTCTTAGCTCAGCTAAAGCTACTGTCTCCTCTCTCCTAGCTCAGCTAAAGCTACTGTCTCCTCTCTCTTAGCTCAGCTAAAGCTACTGTCTCCTCTCTCCTAGCTCAGCTAAAGCTACTGTCTCCTCTCTCTTAGCTCAGCTAAAGCTAGTGTCTCCTCTCCTAGCTCAGCTAAAGCTAGGGTCTCCTCTCTCTTAGCTCAGCTAAAGCTAGTGTCTCCTCTCTCCTAGCTCAGTTAAAGCTAGCGTCTTCTCTCTCTTAGCTCAGCTAAAACTAGTGTCTCCTCTTTCCTAGCTCAGTTAAAGCTAGCGTCTCCTCTCTCCTAGCTTAGCTAAAGCTAGCGTCTCCTCTCACCTAGCTCAGCTAAAGCTAGCGTATTCTCTCTCCCAGCTCAGCTAAAGCTACTGTCTCCTCTCTCTTAGCTCAGCTAAAGCTAGGGTCTCCTCTCTCCTAGTTCAGCTAAAGCTAGCGTCTCCTCTCTCCTAGCTCAGCTAAAGCTAGTGTCTCCTCTCTCTTAGCTCAGCTAAAGCTAGTGTCTCCTCTCTCCTAGCTCAGTTAAAGCTAGTGTCTCCTCTCTCTTCTAGCTAAGCTAAAGTTAGCGTCTTCTCTCTCCTAGCTCAGCTAAAGTTAGCGTCTTCTCTCTCCTAACTCAGTTAAAGCTAGCGTATTCTCTCTCCCAGCTCAGCTAAAGCTAGGGTCTCCTCTCTCTTAGTCCAGCTAAAGCTAGTGTCTCCTCTCTCCTAGCTCAGTTAAAGCTAGCGTCTTCTCTCTCTTAGCTCAGCTAAAACTAGTGTCTCCTCTCTCCTAGCTCAGCTAAAGCTAGCGTCTCCTCTTTCCTAGCTCAGTTAAAGCTAGCGTCTCCTCTCTCCTAGCTTAGCTAAAGCTAGCGTCTCCTCTCTCCTAGTTCAGCTAAAGCTAGCGTCTCCTCTCACCTAGCTCAGCTAAAGCTAGCGTCTCCTCTCACCTAGCTCAGCTAAAGCTAGTGTCTACTCTCTTCTAGCTCAGTTAAAGCTAGCGTCTCCTCTTTCCTAGCTCAGTTAAAGCTAGCGTCTCCTCTCTCCTAGCTTAGCTAAAGCTAGCGTCTCCTCTCTCCTAGTTCAGCTAAAGCTAGCGTCTCCTCTCACCTAGCTCAGCTAAAGCTAGCGTCTCCTCTCACCTAGCTCAGCTAAAGCTAGTGTCTACTCTCTCCTAGCTCAGTTAAAGCTAGCGTATTCTCTCTCCCAGCTCAGCTAAAGCTACTGTCTCCTCTCTCTTAGCTCAGCTAAAGCTAGCGTCTCCTCTCTCCTAGTTCAGCTAAAGCTAGCGTCTCCTCTCACCTAGCTCAGCTAAAGCTAGTGTCTCCTCTCTCCTAGCTCAGTAGCTTTAGCTGTCTCCTCTCGCCTAGCTAAGCTAAAGCTAGCGGGCTCTCCCACACCTCCCCTTGTTTAGGGAGTTACATGCAGGGCATTGGAAAGCGCTATAGTTTCTAAAAACAAAGGTTGTGCATTCACAAACCCACTCCCATCAACTATGAATTACTTTATGTATGTCTCCACATCCTGAAACATCAGTGGAATTCCGGTGTTAGGGAGTTGGCGTCTGAGGGAGATCTGTGTATAATCCCTCCGTGTATAAGGCCTGAGCAAACTATTTACCGAACAAAAAGCGGGCCTGGATAGCCGTCTGCGTATGTTCTAATGGGGATCCGATAATCCTTGACATCTGCTCATCAGAAAACACACCCAGACGTATAGTAAACACGGCTAATCCGCTCCTGCCGGCCGAGCTGCCGTGCTAGGGCACTTCAATCCATCCCGGTGCCATCGTCTCTATCAGCGTTTTTGTTTGTTAGCCCAGCGGTGATTGATCTGTCCCAGCAGTGTCGACAACCATTAATAGCAACAAGGTATACTTTTAGCGTCTGCGCGTGCTTCGCCGCGTGAGGTAACGTTTAATTGGGGCCTGATGGAACCAGTTCGATGGTGCGGAGGATCAATGTGCATTTGTTGCGGCTGTGTGCCGGCGGGTTTGCATGCGGGTGCGCTCGTTTTATTACGGTTGATTAATGAGGAGGCTGCTTTTGGTGCTAATGCAGCCTTTCAACCCGTAAACTGCACTTTAATGTCTAGCAGAGAGTAACTCTATCGACGTTCCCCAGAGTGCTTTATTTTACGTCACCTAAATCAGACCAAAGGTTAAAAAGAAGAAAGGGTTACCAGGGACGACGCCACTGCCTTTTCCAAAGAGTGGCTCTTCTAGCTGATTTGGGATCGATTCCGTGTCTTTTCGTTGGCCGCCAGTGCCGTTCAGCAGCTGATTGAGCACAAAAGGATAAATCAAGGAGGGTTTTTTAGATCAGTGCTATTGATCCACCGCAGGAGGTGTTAGAACAGTCCTGCTCCACCTTAGTCCGGCCTCGTCATCACCTCAGAAGCTGTTTAGACCGTTTTCAAGTCAAGACTCTATCTCTCTTTCAACTTCTTTTCCACTCAAACGGGTCTGAAGGATCCAGTGCCACTTCCACATGGACACGGTTCAACACGAACCCCTAAAACCAGTATTATGTCTGCATTATGCCAGCACCACTGATAGCAAGAGAATGCCGGACTACGGTTGGTCCACTAACAGCGAAGTTGGTGGTCCACTGGTGTTTTACTTGGTGCAATTTTCCAAAACTACTGACTATTTGTCTGATGTCCAATGGTGGACCAGCAGTGCCAAACACTCAGTGGGGCACTGACCTAATCAGGATAGCCAATCGATATACTGTATGTAGGGTTAAAATACGGAATAGTCCTTTATTTGGCAAGTAAATGTTGCTGATTTGTTCTGTATTTCCGTAAATGTCCGTAAATTTGTTCCGTATTTCCGTAAATGTCTGATATACACGTCTGTCACACACACATGTATGATTGGAATCCACCCACCCCCCAACACAACTCGAATACGGGACGCGCTTTGATCCATATTACCGTAAATGTAAATGTACCGTAAACTCCGACTCTACCTAAATCAAAGCAGAGCACGAGTTTAAATCCAGCACTCAATAAAATACCTTTAATCTAAATGTTACACACCTGCTAACCAGGAGAGAGTAGCAGGTTTTAGCTTAGCTAGCATCCTGCAGCCCAGCTCACCACAGAACAGGTTCTATTCTGACTAGCAGAAGTCTTACTGACTGAGTTTGGATGATGATAACGCACATCTGAGGAAGAGAAGTCGAGTGGCTGATGTTGGAGGGACAGAGAGCATAAATCAAACCTGTCCTCTTGTCTTTGGAGCTGTAGCCTTCTAGCTAAGCGCATGCTAGCGGTCTCCTCTCTCTTAGCTAAGTTAACGCTAGCAGACTCCTCCATCATAGCCATGCCAAAGCTAGTGGCTCCTCTCCCCTAACTAAGCCAAAGGTGGAGAGCTCTCTACTTTTACATACGCTTAAGCTAGCGGGCTGTTCTTTCCTAGCACAGCTAAAGCTAGCAGGCTCTTCTCTCATAGTGCAGCTAAAGCTAGCAGGCCCCTCTCTCCTACCTACATTTACATTTACGGCATTTAGCTGATGCTCTTATCCAGAGCGACTTACAAGGTTAACCACATTACAGGTGGGCCAGTGTAGTGTTAGGAGTCTTGCCCAAGGACTCTTATTGGTGTAGCACAGCATAGTCACCCATACTGGGGTGTTATCCGCTGAGCTACACCAACCACATCCGCTGAGCTACACCTACCTCATCTATAGCTAGTGGGCTCTTCTCTCATAGCTCAGCTAGCTAGCAGGCTCTTCCCTCAAAACTCAGCTAAAGCTAGCAGGCTCTTCTCTCATAGTGCAGCTAAAGCTAGCAGGCTCCTCTCTCCTACCTCATCTAAAGCTAGTGGGCTCTTCTCTCAAAGCTCAGCTAGCTAGCAGGCTCTTCCCTCAAAACTCAGCTAAAGCTAGCAGGCTCCTCTCTCCTAGCTCATCTAAAGCTAGCAGGCTCCCCTTTCCTAACTAAGCGACTGCTAGTGGGCTCCTAACTTAGCTAACAGAGTTAGAGATCCATACTCCCCAGTACAGGTTTAATAGACTAACTGGTGCTGCTATCACACATAGATGATAAAACATTAAAGCAGAGGGAGCAAAGTGACCTGATTGATGTTGGAGTGAAGTCAAAACCAAACCTGTTCTGTAGTGTTTTGTAGCCTGCTAGGCTAAATGAACGCTATACAATACCTCCCGCCATAGTACAAGCTCAGTTTCAGTAATGGTCCTCCAATCACACCCATTTAAAGTTTGAAGTTTGGAATGGTCCCGTTTTCCTGTCCTCGTTTGTAAATGAAGGATTGGTAATTGAGGGTGTAATAACAGTGTTATAATGACTATACCTGCAGCAGTTTAATAATGATTACAGGTTATACCAGGAAGCTAATGAACAGTCCTGTACAGTAGTGCTGGATGTGGACAGTCCAGAGAAACAGAGAATGAAATGAGAATGGTCCTCTTCTACAGATCTGAGCTGAAAGATGTCTGACGTGATCGCCGGGTGAAAAAGGGCATACCGGTAAACCACGTCTGTTCAAAGGAGACAGATTTTCTGCATCGAAAACTCCAGATCTTTGAGTTTCCATTAATGAAAGTCGACTAGCAGGTCTTCGAGCTGGGAGCGCACGGCAGGACTTTCCATATCACTGCCTGACGGAGTTGGGGTCAAACTGGCAGGAGCCGGCTAGATGTCAGAGTCGGCTGCGTTTCCCCCGAGGAGGCCTTACAGGGCCCATTTCACGTCAAAGCCCATCCAAGGAGGACCTGGAGATGGAAGTGACATGGGGAGTAAGGCTCTGGTGCCTGATGAGCGACAGCAAGCTTTGGCATTTCACAGTATTCCCACTTTAGGGCTGAGGGAAGCTTTCGATCCCTGTAGCACTATATTCCTATAAATGATTTACAGTGCTTTCCTTCAGTAAGGGAATTGTGTCACTGTGCTCCCGCTGTCCTTCAGGAGTTTCTGGAGGTGGGATTCCACGTGGTGGTGAAAACAGTCGCCACCTCAGTAGCCCAAAAGGCCTCCCTGTAATATCTGGGAATCAGGCACTCCGAAGACGCTTGAGTGCGCCGATTATTGAATTATGTAAAAGAGAAGCCATTGAAACGAAATTTATACCATTCATTTCTCAATTTCTCATAACCTCAGTAGCTCCAGACCCCCTACAGGAGCGAGAACTTATTTCATGAGTCTAAAATAGTCCAATAAGGGGTTTCAGCTCGACGGCCCATTTAGACCAGAAGGTTCCATTCTATATATTATCGTTTCGGGTCATTGAAAGCAGGGCTGCATCGGAATGGACATTGCTTTGACAAATGGGCCGGTGCAGCGATTACTGGGGTATGGAAAAGACGAGCCATCGAACGGACACTATACCGCTCGTTTTAGGACCTGCTGCACTTATTCTGCGAGACTAAAGCGGTCCGAGTAGAGATGACAGCACAAACTGCCCTTTAGAGCAGGGCCCATGTGTTTTCCAGACCACCTCTGGCAGGTCCATTCAGGCGCCATTGACACTGTAAAGCCTATCATCACATCGCTCTCCTGAGAACACTATCTTCTCCTTCACCAGAGAAAGGATGCGCCCCGTATTCCAGCCGCACATTTCTCATTCTACTTGGTAGCGACATCAATTGTCTATTGATTTCTTGAGGCTTTCGTTCCATGCTCTCTCGCTCCCTCTCTCTCTCTCTCTCTCTCTCTCCCTCTCCCTCTCCCTCTCTCTCTCTTTCTCTCTCATTTTAGTCTATTTTGACCTAACCTTCTCTTCCATTCACTTCAGTTGTGTTTGTGTAGCACATTTCACAATAGACTTGCCAAAAGGCTTCTATATAAAGATCTAGCCTCTGATTTTTTTCCACAACCTCTCTCGCGCTCTCTCTCTCTCTCTCTCTCTCTCTCTCTCTCTCTCTCTCTCTCTCCAGTCCTCCCCCCTTTTTCCTTTATCTCCATCCCTCCCTGTCTGGAATCTCACACTGTGAGTCCACCCCCAGCTACCAAAGTTTGTTCGTCTGTCGCGGTAGGATGCGGCCTCGCAGCCCGGCGACATGCTGGGAAGGTTGAGCTCCCCCTAAATTGTCATGAAAAACCGACCTGCTGTTCGCCCTGGGAGTCTTAACTAAATTTAACACGACTGCGGAGTGAGGAAAGGCTAGCGTGGCGTGGTCCGCATTGTTCCGGTGCCCTTTCTCCCCTTTGAGTCCGCCGAGGTGTGCATTAATCATAAATAGGCTGCGGGATCAAGAGGTCTCAACGTTCTCTACGCATGCATATGCAGTAGGCCGTGCTGGGTGGAAAGCAAAGTGCCCCTCTGTGTTTGCCGGTGGGGAAGGAAGTAGCATGCATCACCCGAACTCCTGCACTTCCTTTAGTCCTTGTGTGTTAGCGATCGCCAGCGATAACGTAAACGCGGTGTCATTTGGAATGGCTGCGGCACCTCGGCGTACATCACAAGCAGGGCCTGTTGGAGGATTTACTGCACGACTGCAATGAATGCCTTATAAGATTCATGTTTTAATCCCGCATTAATCCCTAGCTGAAGCTCAAACAGACGCCTCTGTTATGAAATTCCGGCTTCTGTGGCCAGTATGGATGTGGCGGAATCCCAAACGGCTAGCTCTTAGTCATATTATGCGCTGTTTGCAGGCAGGAGCCATTACTCTACCTCCTACCTAGTGCAGAGTGGAGAAGGGGAAGGACGTTGAAAGATACGTGCTAGCGCTGCTGTTATTTTTGTGATCCAGACTTGTCGACCTATCAGAGGCTGTTACTGACCTGTTGACCAATCAGAGGCTGTTACTGACCTGTTGACCAATCAGAGGCTGTTACTGACCTGTTGACCAATCAGAGGCTGTGTTTCTTATGTATCAACCAATCTCTGGCCATATTTCTGACTTATCAAACCATCATAAGATGTTTTACTGATGTAGTGACCAATCAAAGGCTGTGATCCTAAACTGCTAACCAGTCCGAGGCTTTGACCAATCTTCTGACCTGTTGACCAATCGGAAACTGTGTTCCAAACGTATCGACCAATCAGAGGCTGTTTTCCTGACTTATCAACCAATCAGAGGCTGTGTTCCTGACTAATCAACCAATCATAAGGTGTTTTCCTGACATAGTGACCATCAAAGGTTTTGATTCTGACTTATCGGCCAATCAGAGGCTGTGTTTCTGTCTTATCAACCAATCAGAGACTGTATTCCTAACTTATCGACCAATCAGAGGCTGTGTTCTGACCTGTTGACCAATAAGAAGTTATACTAATGACTAGCTGACTATCCTTCCAGGCAGAAACAGTGTCCACAAGATCTTCTCTTTCACGTACGATGTCCTTTGATGTCACATGCGTCACCTTGTGGTTAAAGCATGTTGTACTGGAACCTGCATGAAATTTCCACGCTACATTCCACCCTACGTTAACCTATGCCCACTCGACTCCACCTGCCCCCATAAAATCGCTTCTTGACACCGCAGTCCTGCTCGGGTACCACATCCCCGCCCAACACCTTCCTCTCCCTCCAACTGAACCTCTTTTCTTTCCACATTAACTTCCTCTCCACTCTTCTCTCCCTTCATTTCACCCTATTTTCCATCCAGTAGGTCTGTAACTCCGCCATCTCAGCCACCCGAGCCTCCACCTCCACCACGCCTTCTTTTCATAGGAGCCTCACCGCACACTCACTGTGTGACCACATGTGTCTAACGAAGTCTTTAATATAATAACCTTTAATATAAATGACCATCAACTAACCAGCATGGTATTCAGTTTCCACTAATCCTGAACGAGTCAACGCGCGAATGTGTGCGCGAGTGTGTGCATGTGCACCTGACGATCTGTGTGAAAACAGCCGAAGCATGTTAAGCGACCTCATTAAGAGCACTCCCTGTCATTCCTTTGACATGACTCAGTTTTGCACTCCTAATTCACATGTGTCCGCCGTGTCGAAACAGACTCGTCAGTACTTCATCGCTCCGTGTGTTCCACGTCTCGGAGTCGTTATTTCAGGGTGTTGTGGAAGCTTGTCGGAACAGATCAGGTCTAATTGGGATGTACCTGCCGTACCTCGTCAGGTGTCTCTGAAATGCGATTTAACTTGAAAAACTTTAACTTAATTAGTGTTTACATTAAGATCATCACTCGTAATTATAAAGTTATTGGAGCACATTCCTAAAACACAACCCCAGCTCACCGTGATGTTGGGTAGTGTGAGGGTTACAGGTTTGTTTATGTCTATATAAGGATTAGCGGCGTGTTTAACCACTAGCTGTCTTTATGATACTGTGGAAGTTCCTGAACCAATCAGACGGAACCGTTCTCTCTGATATAATAACAGCTGTTGTAGACGACTAGCTAGAGCCCAATATCAGATCAGCTGATCTACTGTCCTTCAACCGTGTGTGTCTGAACCATAAGCAGGCTCTTCTTCCTGCGTCCGTTAGCTTGTAATTAAAATCAGTGAAGAATATTTAGACATGTTGACATTGTAATGACGTGTTCAGATTGATTTTTATTGCAAGTTGTTTTGTTAATTTTTGAGTGTACAAAAAATTTGACAAAGGAATTAAATTTGTGTGAGAAACTGATATTTATCAAATTAATTTATTTTACAATTAAAACCTGAACTTTTACAAAACGCCATTCATGGTGGAGGGATACATGCTGCAGGGCGCTGTGAGGTACAAGCAGTCCCCACTGGTGGTATTTCAGGTTTTTCCAATTTTCAATCACATTCCATCACACTCATGTACGTTCACTGGTGGGTTAGATAGTCAATAAACAGTCTATATATGTGTGTTCTAGATATGGAGAACCCTGGACCCACCACCAACATACAGAACCTGGATCACCACTAACGTACAGAACATCTGAACCACTCTGGATCACTCTGTTTGGACCTCACACACTAAATTATACTCGCATTTAGAAAAACCCATGGCATTCCTGAACGTCAAAAACTAAGGCCAGCCTCCTCAACAGAGCTCTGCCGCAGATGAAGGTGTGACCTTGGACCTCTGGGTGAAAATCTATTGACCTCATGGTTCTGCGGCTCTCTGAGTTGTTAGAAGCTGTAGACTGTAGGCTTCACCCGGAGATCCAAAGCTCTGGCAGAAGGCGCCGAGTTCCCTGTCGGTTCTCAGTGGCACTTCAAAGCGGCCGGCGCTCAGGCCCTGGACAGGCACGACGCCTGTGATCTCTCCATCATCACCTCATCTCATTTTGAGGGGTTTTGACCTTAGGTGCGCCGAGGCCCAGATCAAAGCAAGCAGCTTACACCGCTCTGTCTGCCGAGGAGGGAGAGAACCAGGGATTTGGAGCGTCGGTTCGTCTCGGTACACACTCGCTATCGGTTAAGTTCTATATTCAGCACAGCATTATGCCGTTGATCTTCTTTGACAAGCCAACCGCCTGCCGCGATGGGAGAGATTAAGCTCAGAAAAATGCGATTATGACCGCGATATTATCTGTATGCGTATTGAAAGGTTTCCGGCGTTTATATCCTGTGATTCCCGCGTGGCAGTAAAAATAGAAAGACACATACAGCGAACTCTGCCTAGCCTGGGTTTCTACAACGGTGGAGTAAACACAGCAGACATCTAAATCGGACCTAGCGCGGAGCCCTGATGCACACCACACGCTGACTCCAAGATAAGACTGACATTCACAGGGAGCGATAATAACAGCGCTCGCGCCAGACGGAGGACGTTGCTGGTTAACATCCCCATTAGCATTCGCTGATGAACCTAGCCGTGTGCAGTGGGGTTCAGCTGTAAATGACCCACGCTTTAATGGAATCAGACATGAGCGTAGAGGTCCAGCGACGCACGTGGCTTGTGATTCAGAATCAGAAGTGGTGACGCTGCTCGACAATTCACATCCCCTTTCATCTACAAGTGCTCTTTCAAACACAAAGCTCTCAGAGCCTCTTGATTAACAATCGCTGCATGTGATGTGAAGAGCCTAACTGAGATATGGGAAAGGAAGGAAGTTTGGGAAGAAGAGAACATGGAGCCACTCTTCACGATAAGGAACCCCCAATAAAAAATAAAAAAAAAAAAAAAATATATATTATATATATATATATATATATATAAATCACCTGACCTTACATCCTGGGGTGTGAGGTAATCTGTGGCCTAATGGGTTTGATCAAAGGAAAAGCTCAGCAAAAAAGCAAAAAAAAAATTTCGGAATTTATTAAATCAGTCGCTAATTTCTGACCTTTTTTACTCCCTGTATTTTGACCCACATGTTTATGTGCTTAATTTATTCATTTTTGACCCTCCATGTGCTGCATGTCCTCATATAAACTGATGTTTATGGTTGCTGAGTAGTTAATGTAAGCAGAGAATATGTGAAAGCCTACATACTGATTCTGCTAAAAGTTCTTAGTGTTACATTTGTGTACAGGAGGAGAAACTAGCCAAAATTTACTGGACTTGGCGCACCTACTCGCTAGCTCACATTTAGCAGGCTGACAAGGCTCCACTAGGGGACATCATTGTCATTTTCAATTTTTACCTACAGTGTTTATGTTCCTGATTCATTCACTAATTTCCTCTTCATATACTGCAGATACTCCTACATAAATGGCTGTTCATGGTCTGCTAGTTATTTAGCTGTTTGTTTTTTTTTGTTTTTTTTTAAACTGAAAGTTTTTATTAATTATGGTATTTTAGGTAAATATTTTTGTAATTATAAATAGTATTTTTTTATTTTTAAGTGCATGATGTCACTTCATTTAATAAAACAAAAGCCTTCCAGTAAATTAATTATTCTGTATGGAAAATTTGAAACGGTTTCGGTCAAATTCAATGTTTGTTCAGTAAACTTGATGATAATCTGTATTTTTATGGCACATTGAACACGTTTAACACTGATGAAGGCAAACGAATGCCATGGCACTATAGGAAATATAGGAAACAGAAAGCTAGGAAGGTAAATTGTTGATTGTCTATGTGGACAATAAAGCATGTGTTAGCACTGTGTGCTATTTTTGAGTAAGTCCACATGTTATGTTTTAATTTCCCCCAAATATGTTAAATTCAGCAAATAAGCAGTAACGTCACATTAAAATGTGCTCTCCTTAAACTAAAATCAACAAAAACATGGTCACCCAAATTTGCATACGACTGTACACGAGAAATTTCATGAATCTGACTCACTTACTCGCTCACGTTTAGCAGGCTGTCGGATCTCCACCAGGGGGAGCTATTATCACTCCGATGGTTATCCAGTACTTGCCTTACATCCGAGACTCTGCTTGAAAATCTCCTTGACGGAGGAATTTAAACCAGCTCGAGACCTTAACCTCAGCCGAAGGGTCACGTCTTCAGAAACTCTGTCTAAAGGGGCTGACAAGAAAATGGAGAGAACAATCAGGAGCGCCTTAGCAGGGATGGGAGGAAAGAGCCGGAGGTATCGAGGAGCGTTGGAGGGAGGAGGAGGAGAATGCTTGATTACATGATTATCACCACACACAGATTCCCTCAGGCAATCTGCGAAAGCGAGGGCATGCTGAACACGTCCCGGGCCGTGGCCGCCTCCGTGCATAGTAATGCAGTCCCCCACATGTGGGCTGTGGGTGGGGGCGGTGTTAAAGGAGGATGTTGGAACGTAGGAGGTCAGCAGAAGAATTGCCTCTGGCAGTCTCAGAGGAGGTGCCCAGAGTAGAATATCGTTCCAGTGTGGTCAATGAGGAGTGCCCTCGCTCCTGGTACTTACAGAAGTCAGCAAAATGAGCGAACAGAGGTGCACACGGGGAAGCAGAGGAGAGAGGAGCCCACTGAACAGCTGTAACCCGGAACGGAAAGCGACTCGGAGGATAGCGATGGTGCATTATGGAATGTGGAGCTAATGGAAAACCTCACCAATCACTGCTCAGTGTTCCAGCAATCCGATTGGTCATCACTCAGCTCATTTACTTAAAGTAGGACAAAGAACCAGCGAGCTGACGTCACCGAGGACAGGCCTTATCTCTGAACATGACTAACCCAACAGCCACCATTACAGACCTCCAGCAAGCAGTGGTGTCCTCCATGAGTCGTCCTGTTAGTGCAGCACCATCGGCAGACGGCTGCACCACGCAGGACTACATGCACACAGACCGTTACCACGACTGTCCTTAACACCACGTCACCGTCACCAAACACTGCAGTGGTGTCGTACCAGACTGTCATGGAGTGACTCAGAATGGCAGCGGGTCATCTTCAGTGACGAGTCCCGCTTTAGTCTTGGTGGAGACGCCCAACGAATCCGTGTGTGGAGGCACCGTGGTCAGCACCAAGATGGACGGTTAATCAGTAAGAAATATGTGGGAGTCTTACTACACTTGGGATGTTTTAAATATGAGGTTGAATGTAAGCATGGGACTGAAAGGGGGAAATTCCGATAGCAGGATTTCTGGCAGTTCTCACAAGATCCAAAAATACATGTTGTCTGGAATGGCGGTTTCCTGTTTTCAGAAGACGTTAGAAAGAAAAACACTACAGCCACAGCAGATGCACGGCATGGAGAGATGCCATTCACATCCAGTCCACAGTCACACGTAAGGAAATCTGTGTCCGCTCTTCGTCTGACTCCGCGTTAGTGTACCAGAGAGAATTAGCAGTGCCGTCTGAGGACGAGCTGTGTTTTAAACCAGCTGGTTATACCTGCTCGGCTACCGCATGGTTATCAGCACTGCTGAGTTGCCCAGAACGAGGTTCTCCAGGTTTTAGCTTCCGAGCAGAAAGAGAGACTTAGCTCACTGAGATGTGTAAAACTCTGTATTCAGTCCTGAGAATGTGATAAAAACATAACGTATATGTTGGAAATTGCCCCGCTGCACGCTGGGTGCTGAGCAGCGTGATGAGCTGCTTTAGGGCTCAGGATAGCCAGTTTGTCACTGCATGGTGCCGTCTCAAATCACCCGCCCCGGCGTTCCAAACACACTGAGCTGATGTAAAGCACTGCAGACAGCGGATCACTTGGAGAGAATCGGCACTATTACCCTAAACACGTATGCCAGCGCTAGCTACCAGGCTGGCATAGCCACGAGCTTCCAGAATGGTCTCATGGTGGAACTCCTGTATGTTCAGCAGTGTATTGTCTTGTTGTCTCCTTCATGTCACAGTGGTATCGAGCTGGTATTAAGGGGAGATGAGCCGAGCTGTATCATGCAGAAAGCAGCGATGAGACACGGCTGATGACTGAACTGTAACTGTGTACTTTATCATTAGAGGAGCAATCTAGATCTACAGCTTGGACTGGCTCTTCAATCAGTCATAATGACCCAATTAATCAATCAGTCAATCAAAAGTTTAATGGTCCAACCAGTCGATTAATCAAAGTCTCACTGGATCAACCAGTCAACATACCAACAGGCCATAATGGTCCCACTAATAGATCAAACAAAGTCAAGCTGACCTAACTAATCCATCAAACAGTCATATCGGTCCAAGAAGTCAATTAACCACAGTTATGATACAACTAATCAATTAACTTAAATCATAATGAGTTAACTAATTAATTTATCAAAGTATTAATAGGCTGAATAATTAATTAATTGAAGTCTTAAACAACTAATCAAACAATCAAGGACATAATGAGCCGACTAATCAATCCATCAAAGTTGCAATGGTCCAACCAGCTGATTAATCACAGTTGGATCAACCTGTCAACTGATCAATCAGTCAAAGTTGTAATGGTCCACCTACTTAATTAATCTAAATCATAATAAACCGACTAATCAAAATGATCTTAGTCAAAGTCATAACTGTACACTTACTAATTGATTAGTCAAAGTTATAATGGTCCAAGTCATAATGGGCCGTCTAATCAAATATATCCAATAGGCACAATAAACCAACTAATCAATTCTTAATTTAACTAATTAATGAATCAAAATCTGAAAGAACTGATTAATCAAAATGATCAAAGTCATAGTAAACTAACTAACTGACTGATCAAATTATTAATGGTCTAAGTTATAAATTACCCAAAGTTGAGGTTTAACCAATCAATCAAGCTATAATGATGCAACTAATCAGTTTATCTAAATTCTAATGGACCAACTTATGAATTAAGTCGTAATTGACCTACTAATTAATCACACAAAGTTGTAGTGGTCCAAGTCATCATTAATTTAAAGTCATAATTCACCAACTAATCAATTACTCAAGTTCTTCGTTTTATTAAAGATAAATCAACTCATCAAAGTCATAATGGTCCAACTGATCAATGAGCCTTACTGATCAACTGCGTAGGACGCTGTCAAGGCCACAGGAACTGATCTGTGGTGTTACTCTGTCCATCTGAGTTAATGTGGTCATAGTAAACACAACCCTGGCGGGAAATCTGCAGGACCATCGTCCGCACATTCCGAGTCGCGTCCCGTGTGGTTCACAAATACAGTAAGAGCTTCAGACTGGAGGTTTGACGTTGGCACAGGTGGGTAATAAGCCGTCGCCTTGGCTCCATACGCCCACGCTGAAGGCTTTTACCTCTCGGAGAACTCTCTAATGACTCTGCTGAGGTAGATCTGCGTTTTCCTGGGTTTCACGTTAGCCACTCACCGTCAGTTCCTTTTCTAAAGTTCCGTTTTCACCACTCCTCTCCTAAGCAGCAGGTCTGAGCTCCTGGCGCTCATGAGCCTTTCAGTTCAGAAAGAGAAGAGCAGCGTCTAACGAACTTCAGGTCTGTCTCAGTTCGTCTGTGCCCGATTATTCCTGGATGTACCCAGTGAATCCCCCCCAGTCTGTGGAGACTCTGTGCTTGGAGCATGTTTGGTACCTGCCACTAAGGGTCCGAGCCCTGAACCCCCCCATCATTCCCCCTGCACCAAACTATACTGTGGCCGCTCTGCTGGATTCATCCATCAATCCCAGATTCCTCCAGCAGACTGCCAGATAGTGAAGTGTGCTCCATCACTCCGAGAACAGGGTTTCACTGCTCCAGAGTCCAGTGGTGGAGCTTTACCCCCCTCCACACGACGCTCAGCATTGGGAGTAGTGGTCTTAGGTCTGTTTGCAGCTGCTCAGCCATGGAGACTCATTTCATGAAGCTCCTGATCAGGTCTCACAAAAATCATTTGGTCTGGTGGTTGCATTGCCTTACATTAAAGAACATGGCAGGGGAGCACTACTAATCAAGCCGCTCTGATTGGCTGTTATCGTGTGCACTCGATGTGGGATTGAGGTCCCTCAGAACGGGGCGTGGTGAGGACTCCCTCCTCTGGATCTCAAACTGAATTTAAATTTAAAGGCTTGTCTTTTTTAGTTCCCAGAAATCATTAGGTCTCCTCCGAACCCCCTGGCGGCTCCGAACCCTGACGGCTCCCCACTGCTGATGTTTTCGGCTGGTTCATGGTAAATAAATGACTGAAAATTCGTTTGGTGCTGATGTTTGGGTTTTAGTGAGTAAAGCAGTGAGATCACTGTTCCAGGATGTTCAGCAGAGAGGAGAAGTAAAAACCTAAACACTGGTTAGTAGGGTAGTGTTGGTGTACGGTAACTCAGTAAGTGTAATGTGTTAGTGTGCTGTAAGTAGTGTGTTGGTGTACAGTAACTCAGTAAGTGTAATGTGTTAGTGTGCTGTAAGTAGTGTGTTGGTGTACAGTAACTTAGTAAGTGTAATATGTTAGTGTGCTGTAAGTAGCGTGTCGGTGTACAGTAGCTCAGTAAGTGTAATGTGTTAGTGTGCTGTAAGTAGTGTGTTGGTGTACGGTAACTCAGTAAGTGTAATGTGTTAGTGTGCTGTAAGTAGTGTGTTGGTGTACGGTAACTCAGTAAGTGTAATGTGTTAGTGTGCTGTAAGTAGTGTGTTGGTGTACAGTAACTTAGTAAGTGTAATATGTTAGTGTGCTGTAAGTAGCATGTCGGTGTACAGTAGCTCAGTAAGTGTAATGTGTTAGTGTGCTGTAAGTAGTGTGTTGGTGTACGGTAACTCAGTAAGTGTAATGTGTTAGTGTGCTGTAAGTAGTGTGTCGGTGTACGGTAACTCAGTAAGTGTAATGTGTTAGTGTGCTGTAAGTAGTGTGTCGGTGTACAGTAACTCAGTAAGTGTAATGTGTTAGTGTGCTGTAAGTAGTGTGTTGGTGTACGGTAACTCAGTAAGTGTAATGTGTTAGTGTGCTGTAAGTAGCGTGTTGGTGTACGGTAACTCAGTAAGTGTAGTGTGTTAGTGTGCTGTAAGTAGTGTGTCGGTGTACAGTAACTCAGTAAGTGTAATGTGTTAGTGTACTGTAAGTACTGTAAGTAGCGTGTTGGTGTACGGTAACTCAGTAAGTGTAATATGTTAGTGTGCTGTAAGTAGCGTGTCGGTGTACAGTAACTCAGTAAGTGTAATGTGTTAGTGTGCTGTAAGTAGCGTGTCGGTGTACGGTAACTCAGTAAGTGTAATGTGTTAGTGTGCTGTAAGTAGTGTGTTGGTGTACGGTAACTCAGTAAGTGTAATGTGTTAGTGTGCTGTAAGTAGCGTGTTGGTGTACGGTAACTCAGTAAGTGTAATGTGTTAGTGTGCTGTAAGTAGTGTGTTGGTGTACAGTAACTCAGTAAGTGTACTGTGTTAGTGTGCTGTAAGTAATGTGTTGGTGTACGGTAACTCAGTAAGTGTAATGTGTTAGTGTGCTGTAAGTAGCGTGTTGGTGTACAGTAACTCAGTAAGTGTAATGTGTTAGTGTGCTGTAAGTAATTGTCGGTGTACAGTAACTCAGTAAGTGTACTGTGTTAGTGTGCTGTAAGTAATGTGTTGGTGTACAGTAACTCAGTAAGTGTAATGTGTTAGTGTGCTGTAAGTAGCGTGTCGGTGTACAGTAACTCAGTCAGTAAGTGTTAATGTGTTAGTAGCGTGTGGTGTACTGTAAGTAGTGTTAGTGTGCTGTAAGGTGTACAGTGTAAGTAACTCAGTAAGTGTTATGTGTTAGTGTGCTGTAAGTAGTGTGTTGGTGTACAGTAACTCAGTAAGTGTAATGTGTTAGTGTGCTGTAAGTAAGTGTAATGTGTGTTGGTGTGTCGTGTACACTGTTAAGTGTAATGTGTTTAGTGTACCGTAAGAGCTTGTCGGTGTACAGTAACTCAGTAAGTCTGTGTTAATGTACTGTAAGTAGGTGTCTCCTAACTCAGTCAGGGTAATGTGTTAGTGTACTGATGATGATGTGAATAGACGTCAGTGTGAGACTAATGAATGAGCTTCTATTAAAGACTGGGGGACTGAGAGACACTAGAGTCTCTTCACCTACACTGAGCTGATGAAGAGTCCTGTTCCAGAAATGATAATAGGACATTAGAGCCGTAATAAACCATACTCCTGTTACTCTCCATACTTCAGTACATCTGAAGGTACATACTTTAGCTGACTGTTACTCTCCCATACTTAAGTACATCTGAATTAGTACATACTTTAGTACTGTTACTCTCCATACTTAAGTACATCTGAAGGTACATACTTTAGTACTGGTACTCTCCATACTTAAGTACATCTGAAGGTACATGCTTTAGTACTGTTACTCTCCATACTTAAGTACATCTGAAGGTACATACTTTAGTACTGTTACTCTACATACTTAAGTACATCTGAAGGTACATACTTTAGTACTGGTACTCTCCATACTTAAGTACGTCTGAGGGTACATACTTTAGTACTGGTACTCTCCATACTTAAGTACATCTGAAGGTACATACTTTAGTACTGGTACTCTCCATACTTAAGTACATCTGAAGGTACATACTTTAGTACTGGTACTCTCCATACTTAAGTACATCTGAAGGTACATACTTTAGTACTGGTACTCTCCATACTTAAGTACATCTGAAGGTACATACTTTAGTACTGGTACTCTCCATACTTAAGTACATCTGAAGGTACATACTTTAGTACTGTTACTCTCCATACTTAAGTACATCTGAAGGTAAATACCTTAGTACTGGTACTAAACTGCAGCAGCTTCCGTCATGTAAAGCCTAACAGCAAATCCTGCACTGGATTCGGGATCTGGCTGCTCTGGGAAGAAAAGAGTGGGGAAATATATCACCCATCCTAACAGATGCCCCTGAACTCGGCAAAGTGACTCATTGCCATTTGGTGTTAAGTGCTTAAATCAACTCTCGGCTTTGTTGCAAGCAGACTCCCCACTTTCATAGCTTAGCTGTAGCGACCCGAGCACTTACGTAAATCACTGGCGGAGGGGTTGCTGTGCTTTGTCTGCGGATATTTATGAATCATTGTTTGCCTCGTACGCTTCGCCAGCTGTACTGTGCTGTGATGCAGTTGTCACGGCGACAGGACTGCGGCAAGACGTTGGGGGTGGGGGGGTATTGGTGATGGTTCAGTCTGTGTCAGGGACTAATGAGCAAACTGGTGCGATCTCCTGTCAGACATGCTTAATCACCACAGACGCTCAGCGCCTTACGCTGCTCTCCGTACCGGAAGTCTGGTGTGTGTGGGTAGAACGGGACGGGAGGGGTGGGTTCGGGGTAGGTGTGGGTTTGTGGTGTGGGTGGAGGGGGATGCATATATCTGAACAGCATGGCATGTGGTTGGGAAGTCAGTAAGCACATATGCACCTTTACGGTACGCCACCGTCTATGTCCTCATTAATACGAAACTGATTTGGTTGCAGGTGCATCTCCCGCATGCTCGTCCCGTCTAGCTTCACGGGTCTGGCGAAATTAGCTGTAGCTAAATGATGAGCTCTGAAGTAGCTGAGAAAGCATAGAGAATGGGGTTTTTATAAACAGACGGGGCGCAGAGTCTTTCAGAAGTGATGACTGTAGGTGATCTTCAGGTAGGTGCAAACCTCAGCCTTGAATTAGTTTCGTTTCCATTCAAAACAGCAGGTCCCAGTTTTATCATATATCACTGAAGAGACGAGATACAAAGGAAAATAGACTTTCAAGCACACTGAGCAGCCTTCCCCTGTATTTAGAATTTACAGTCTTTACAATTCAAGGTGTGCATGGCATCATTGCATGAATGTATGGTGTAGCCATCTGTTGTATTTGTAGTCTAAAATATTCCAGACTGGGCTAAAATGATTAACAGAATGTAAAGAAATAACTTTTTACCGCATATCTACTGGAGTTAGCATGCTAACCAGCTAGCCCTGGCCCTGCCTGTAATACCACTCTGTACCTGAGGAGGCGATAGTGAGTTACAGAGGATGTAAAAGTAGCTCTGCTACCCGATGGTGTATCCTAACCTCCTATCAGTCACGTTGAAGGAGCTGTGAAGGGAGCAGCAACTACAACCATGACTGAAGCTTCTGGTGCACGGCCACTGCCACCGCCACCAGCCACTCTCAGAAAGGAACCACGCTCAGCATCAAACAGAAGGAGTGATATAATAGAAGCAGAAGAAGAGTTATGGAGGCTGCTGTCCAACGCTGGGGACGCACCTGGAGAAGACAGGGAGGAAGGGATGATGAACATTTCTCCTGGACTGGTAAGGAGTGAAGAGGGAGGTGGAGGGTATGTGCATTTCCTTGTTTCCTATGATAGCAGTGGACACCACAACTTTCTGGTGATAGGTTCTGGCCCCCTAGTGTTTGGAGTGTGAACTGCACAGGTTGTACTGTCTTGTTAATTGTTGAACTGGTTTATATAAATAGCCGAAATTGACTGATAGTGTACTTCAGAGCACAAAAGCTGTTTATTTAGGTCAGAAGAGAAATGAATTTCTGTCAGAAACTTGGATCGACGTGCGCAGAGCAACAAGTCAAATGGTATTTACCGAACAATTCAGCGGCTAAGCACATCAACAAAGGACGAGCAAGCATAACAAAAGGACAATGCAAGGTCACGAGTGAGAGACGAGTCAGGAGAACAGAGGGAGGGTTGAAAACCAGCGAGGTAAACAGGCTACCAGAACCAGGGGAGAACCAAAGAGAGGGAGTTGGAGTCAAAGGAGAGTCAAAGCCGGAGATAGGAACGAGACAGACGGGAGAAGCGTTCAGTAGTGCAAACCAGGTTTGGCAAAACTTTGCAGTGACTGTGTGGGGCTTCGGTGCAGCCTGGGGAAGGATCAGCAGGTGGATGCAGTCAGTACTCTGAAGAGGCGGAGCATGGGAATGAGGTGTGATTGGGTGACTGGGACATGAGATGGTGATCTCTTTGGGCATTGCACTCTGGGAAATGGAGTTCCCTGTTCTCAGGGAAACATGGAGGCATGACAATTTCAATGAAACCCCCCAAAAATCACAATTTCTCAGCACCTGACCTTCATGGTGAGGCTTTGAAGTCATGTATACATACTCTATTAGACTGAGTTACAGTTCACGCAGCTGTTTATTGAAGCATGGCTCATGAGCACCTGAGAGCGGTCAAATACCCAAAAAATGTCCTGTCAAGGTCAGCTCTGTGTCCCCAAACTGACCACGGATAAGAGCTAGAGGTCAAACTGCACACCAACCAATGAACCTCAGTCTCTGTACATCAGTGACGTGTATCTACCAGGTAGACATTTCTAATGTAGTGGCTGGTGATCATGAATACAACCTCCAGGGACTCCAAGCACTCACTCGAGGATGATGATCAGCTCTTTTGGAATGAGATGACGAGACAGAATAGCAGCTAGCGTCCACAGCAGGACAATGGTGTGCAGCAGAGCGACGTGTTGCTGTACAGCAGTGCTTTCCGAGCATGTGCTACTGACGCATACTAATGAAATCTCCCCGTGTCCAATCATAAACAACGAACACTACACAATAAACACATTCCAGACAAAGGCTCCATGTTTCCAAGCAGGGAGCCCAGGAAGTTGTAGTGTACGTGTTCATTACGGCTTAAATCCTGATGTGTGGGACGCGCCCCTTAGCGAGCAGCGCTGACAGACGGAGCAGCAGGAAAGACTCCCTAAGAGCACGAGGAGGAGAGAAGGAGAACCATGACTCAGAACGAAAACAAGGTCCTCCTGTTCTGGAAAACACAGTTAGGATACATATCGGAGTTTTAAATACCCAACAGCTCCCAACAGGTCGGTCCTCATTTCCCGAATGCCAGAACTGATACGTAACTGAAGGGAAACTGTGACGGCAGGAACGCTCGTCACTACACCGGAATATAACGGACCATAGGTTTGACATGGTGAGGCATGCTAATGATTCAGGTCTCACACTCGACCACACACGTGAGGTAAACAAGGGCGTGTCTTATCTCTGTACCTGACTGACCCAACAGCCGCTATTACAGACCTCCAGCGAGCAGTGGTGTCCTCCATGAGTCCTCCTGTTAGTGCAGCACCATCGGCAGACGGCTGCACCACGCAGGACTACATGCACACAGACCGTTACCACGACTGTCCTTAACACCACGTCACCGTCACCAAAGACTGCAGTGGTGTCGTACCAGACTGTCATGGAGTGACTCAGAATGGCAGCGGGTCATCTTCAGTGACGAGTCCCGCTTTAGTCTTGGTGGAGACGCCCAACGAATCCGTGTGTGGAGGCACCGTGGTCAGCACCAAGATGAACGGTCTGTCGTCACACGTCCAGAAGGACTGGTGTCCCTCCACCTCCACCCCTACCGCACCATCTGCAGGAACTGTGTGAGGATGTTCAAGCTGCATGGGATGGATTATCACAGGACACCATCAGGAACCTCTACAGCTCCATACCGAGACGTCCGGTGTGTTGGGTTAGCAAACACGGCGGCCCGACGCCATACTGAGAGACAGACTTCTGTATGTGTAGCTCAATAAATATTGATCATATCAGTCTAAATTTATCATCAGTTATTGATCCTGGTCACCTTTTTCTTCCTTCCCAACACACCCGCACTCCCACACCTCCTTCTGGGTGCAGCTGTTACTTTGATGATGAGCGTATTTATTTAGATATTATTTATGGTGCATAATTACAGCTATTTGTGCAGTTTATTACTGTTTATGTATCAGTACAGGCGATAATGCAGAGTAAACAATCTGTTTAGATATGACTCTCTATTAAGCCAATAACAAGACCTTAATAAACTCCCATCACAATGTGATTCTGAATTTTATGATGAACCAAACCCACATCCACTTAATTACTAGAAGGCCTCGTCCCGATACCAGCGATATGCTCGATTAAGATCATGGTTTTATTCTTGATGGCTGTTTTGACAGGGAATTAAACAGACTTGGTAAATCCCAAAGCCAGGTATCTCCAAACCACACTCTACAGGATGCTGGATATGAGGATATGACAAACTATCTCAGACTACGATAACAACAAATTGCTATATTGGCAGACAGCCTCTTCGGTAGGCCACACCTTGATTCGCTGGTTCTCAGGCATCAACACAAACAATCAAACGGTCTAGAGGACCATTCCCTCAAGAGCACACTCCAGCAGATGACCCACAATTACCGTAAAAGGAGCCCTTTTGTCGCCGACATGAGCCGAGAATTTATTAGTACATGAGTCCTCGTGATGGGAGCATGAAGTATGGCCTGCCCTTTCAACTGTGTCACCGCATTAGCCACGATCCGTCAGGTAATTAGATTTGTGACCGGCAGGTCGGCTAAACTACAGCGCCATAATCGCATAATGTCGGGAAGTCAGCTGTTTGGCAAGCTTTTCTTCGTGGGTTGAGCAAACACCTCATTCATCTAGGCAGCAGTGTCTGGGTGAGCCGGCTATTGACTCTCAGGCGTCCGCTGGACGTACAGGAGCAGCTACACCCACTCTCTTTCCACTTTATTAGAAACGCTTAGCTTCTACTCGCTTTGTGAGCTCCATCTACCCAGAGAGAGAAGAGGATAAGTGTTCAGAGGCCAGACAAAAAATCTTTGACCTTGTGTGTTTAAAGGGGTAGTACCTTCAGGCTCCTGCAGATGGCGCTGCACAGGGATGATGGGGGGCCCTGCGGGGTGTGAGTGACGGGATCCATAGATTGGGAAGAGGTGCTACAGTGCAGGGAGTGTCTGGTTCCATGTGTGGAAAATGGCTGGTGATTGGCTAAAAGGAGTGACTGCATGTGGGCGTGGCCAAAGACCATAGTGTGAGAGAAGCAGCTGAATCTGCAGGTGGAGACGACCAGCGAATCCGTGTGTGGAGGCACCGTGGTCAGCACAGAGATGAACGGTTTGTTGTCACACGTCCAGAAGACCTGGTGTCCCTCCACCTCCACCCCTACCGCACCATCTGCAGGAGCTGTGTGAGGATGTTCAAGCTGCATGGGATGGATTGTCACAGGACACCATTAGGAACCTCTACAGCTCCATACCGAGACGTCTGGCGTGTTGGGTTAGCGAACACGGCGGCCCGACTCCATACTGAGAAACAGACTTCTGTATGTGTAGCTCAATAAATATTGATCATATCAGTCTAAATTTATCATCAGTTATTGATCCTGGTCACCTTTATCTTCCTCCCACACCTCCTTCTGGGAGCAGCTGTTACTTTGATGGTCAGTGTATTTCTCTGTTTCTGATTGGTTAGAAAATGTTGATGACCTGTTGGTATCAACTTGGCTATTATTAGATAGTGAGCAGATCAGGTGTTACGATGACGGTAAAGAAACATACATGTTGGCTTTAGTTCTACAGTCACTATTTCCCTCTGATATCTTCAGATGCAGTCAGATTTAAAACCCTCCTCGTTCCCTAAACAATCTCCTCACCCGCGGCCATCAGTCAGAACCCAGCACACCTTCACACCTGTTCGCCACATTTCCTCTTTCACTCCGCTTTCTGTTTTCAGACTTCCGATCCAGAATGCGGGCACTTGCATGTAATTAATATGAGTAGCCATTACCAGGTTGTTTCAGGGAGGGCCGCCAATTAGCCTGTCTGTCACTTGCCGAATCCTAATTACAAATTATCCCTGCTAATGGCTCCAAATGCTGATGCAAATGGAGGGGTACCTGCCAAGCGGCTAAAGCAGGCCTTAGTGAATACCTAATAAGGCTCCACCAAGCTCTGGCTCCTGGCTCGAGTACCCGCTGTAAGCTGCACACACTTATGGGTCATCAGCACGAGCCATCACACAGGTGGACAGACAGTCCAGGGTGGGGGACAGCTTTGGGCAGGACACAATCCAGAATATTATATTTAGGAACAGTGTTGGTGATGGATAAAGGAGTGAAGGGATGAAGGAACAGTGTTGGTGATGGAGGGAGGGATGAGGGGATGAAGGAACAGTGTTGGTGATGGATAAAGGAGTGAAGGGATGAAGGAACAGTGTTGGTGATGGAGGGAGGGATGAGGGGATGAAGGAACAGTGTTGGTGATGGATAAAGGAGTGAAGGGATGAAGGAACAGTGTTGGTGATGGAGGGAGGGATGAGGGGATGAAGGAACAGTGTTGGTGATGGATAAAGGAGTGAAGGGGTGAATGGCTAAACCGGGACTCGTCACTGAAGATGACCCGCTGCCATTCTGAGTCCCTCCATGACAGTCTGGTACGACACCACTGCAGTCTTTGGTGATGGTGACGTGGTGTTAAGGACAGTCGTGGTAACGGTCTGTGTGCATGTAGTCCTGCGTGGTGCAGCCGTCTGCCGGTGGTGCTGCACTAACAGGATGACTCATGGAGGACACCACTGCTCGCTGGAGGTCTGTAGTGGTGGTGTTGGGTCAGTCAGGTGCAGAGATAAGACCCGCCCCTTTGTATTGCACTTATAACGACCTTTTCTCCTCTATAGGAATGAGCACTGGGCTGGGGTTGCCAGGTAATGCTTTACTTGCTCTATGTCTGTGTAGTAATCTCTAGGTATTAGCGCTGGCCCCCTGTTCGGGCAGTGTCTGAGCTGGGGGTGAGTGTTAGGCTCTAACTTCCTACTAGCTGGAATACTATCCAGTGGAACACTAAGCACGGGTGTAAGTCGCTCTGGATAAGAGCGTCTGCTAAATACCCTAAATGTAAATGCCCCTGATACTTGAATCGTTGGTATGTCTCATGATGTCAAAACTACCCACCCAGTTTCATTCCTGTGGGGTGATTCCTCCTGGGTGCAGCTGCGTGTGGAGCTGTTCCTTTGATGATGAGTGTGTTATTTGTTTGAAGTCGTTTATGCAGCTAGGACTGAATACAGAATTCCCAGTATCCCATTAGCTCCTGATCCTGTGTATATCCGTTGGCCTTTGTTTGGCGAGCTCATGTAGCTGGAACCCCCTGGCAGTCTGGGCCCAGTCTGAAATGTGCCGTAGCAGTGAGTGTGCTACCGTGCTAGAAGAGGCACAGTGTGAGTGCACAAATGGAGCCGGGTTAGCCTTCAGACCGGCGAGTGACATGTTGCCTCGGTTTCAGCAATTGATTTTCAGGTGCTGCCGGAGCGCGCCGCCCTAACTGACGAGCTGTCAGCGCCTCTCGAGGGAACCATGCCCACACGTCCGTCTGAGCAGCCCAGCCACGTGGAAGGCGGCAGCGGAGCGTACACATGAGACTTCAGGCTACAATGGCCAGGAGCTGAAAGGCCAAGCAATTTTCCTGTGGACATGTTGGCCATTCTGGATCTGCTTTGGAGCGGGACAGGTTTGGAAATTTGGTGAGCTGCCTTTTAATTGGGAAACAGTAAAGGCTGCTAACAGATATGTTAACTCGTATACGCTTCCCGAACAAAAAGGAGTCCCCTTGTGTGTTTAAGGTGGTAGTACCTTCAGGCTCCTGCAGATGGCGCTGCACGAGGATGTTGGAGCTATAAATCCCTGTGGGGTGTGAGTGACGGGATCCATAGATTGGGAAGAGGTGCTACAGTGCAGGGAATGTCTCGTTCCATGTGTGGAAAATGGCTCCAGAGCAGATGTTAATGATTGGCTAAAAGGAGGGACTGCATGTGGGCGTGGCCAAAGACCATAGTGTGAAGGAAGTAGCTGAATCTGCAGGTGTGTGGAAGCGTACGGTCATACGGGTCTACCAGCAGTGGATAAAATCCCAGCCTACAGGGAATTCTCCTCGGAACTGTGCCAGGGAAGGCATCCACCAAATCTGGACCACCTGACCAGTTCTTTGATGTGAGAGTGTCTGAACATTGATGTGGCTACAACCCAGTATATGCCCTATCCAGTCCCAGCTGTTACTGGTGCTGGTGCAGGCCGTTAGGTTCGGTTTGGTCACAGGTGCCCTGTATTGGGTCTTATTCCCAAGGTACTCAGTTTCTCCCAGGTCCTGTATGTCCACAGTTCTAGAGATGAAGCATCTCATAACCTTTGCTGGTAACTTCCTCACAGGCTCACTCACGTTAGGCATGCTGAAGAATCTCCACCAGGGGGTGCTGTTAGCACTCCAAAGGCTTTTGCTACTTTACATCAATAGGCATGTCTCAAAGATAAGGCTGCAGCCAAGGAAGTCTGCATGTGTGGCCAGTAACACCGGTCTCTAGCACTCTTGCAGCCAAGACATGCATCCGTCTTTCATGAGGAATTGCAGGTGGTGGGTCCACCGAGACCCTCAGTCTCTAAACAGTTGCTGAAACAGCTGTGAGTGGCCAGATGCTGTATAACCACACTGAACCATACCAAACACTAAGTTGTGATTTAAAGAGTTAAACCTGTTTACGCTGGTAGGTTGTGACGTAGCGGTGCAGGCGGCTCGGGCCGGCATTAGCAAACACTGAAGACGAGCCTTGGTACACCGGGAAGCTGGTGCCTATGAACTCTACCGTGATCCCCAGAGAGGTTAGCCAGGCATGAAGCGCACCACAAATCTGTAATCAGTACAAGCCCCGGGTCTGGCCGCAGCTGCCTCGCCTCAGTGCTTACTATTCTCTCAGTAACAGTTTCCAAGCAGCTCGCTGAGGCCGTGCTGTTGTTTCCTCAGGGACCTGCAGCTGTCATTCTGATCTCAAAGGCAAGAGTGGAGCTGAGGATGTCTGCTCAACACACACACAGGCTTACCCGCACACACATGGGCACACACAGGCATACACACTGCCCTCTCCCTCTGACCACCTTTTATTCTTATCTCAGTCAGATTAGTGGTCCATTAATTTATTCACACGTCTCAGTTCCAGCTGTCTGTCCCGCCAGGGCATCTGGATCTGCTGTGGCTTCAGTGTGGCAGGACCATTCCAACCGCAAACTGCACCCTCCACCGCAGCACCCCAATCGGTGTTGAGTCCATGTTGTGCATTCTTTCTTTTCATTTATCACTGTGCACTACAGTGACTACACTACCCAGCATGCACTACGCAGTTACCTCACACAACCAAAGGGAACCCACAAGTGAGGACATGGGAATCTTGACTGCTAGCACAGCTGCTGATCCAGGATGACTGCGGGAGGCACTGGGCTCTGATAGTATCGTTAGCGATCTGATTCAGTCTATGGTAGCGGGATGTTCCTGGTTACTTGCGCGTCATATTCATCACACACTGTTATTCATTCTCAGCACTGCAGGGACACTGACGTGGTGGTGGTGGTGTTAGTGTGGGTGGTGCTGGTGTGAGTGGATCAGACACAGCAGTGCTGCTGGAGTGTTGAGACACTGTGTCCACTCACTGTCCACTCTATTAGACACTCCTACCTTGCTGGTCCACCTTGTAGATGGACAGTCAGAGACGAGAGCTCATCTGCTGCTGCACAGTGCAGTGTTGGGCATCCTCTAGTCCTTCATCAGTGGGCACAGGACGCTGCCCCACAGGATCCACTCACACGGGCACCACACACACTAACAGACCACCTCTCCGGAGCTCTATTACGGACAAGCGTCTCATCGAGGCCGTCTAGGGTGCGCCTAAGTAGGATGCCTATTTAGGAGATTCCAGGATCTGTATCTCCACGTTCCTGAAGGCTATGCTCTGCTGTTCTCCAGAGTTTGAGTTTGGCTTCATCACAGATTCTGATTGAGTACTGTTCCGCTCTGGTTCTGATAAATTGGTCCACAGACGGAGCAGAGCGCATCTGCCGGATGCTGCTGCCTCAAAAAGCCTCTAAATGACCTGTAGCTCTGTATCCACTCACTCAGCTGGAGCACCACCTCTAACACCTGTTTAACACACCTGGATCTATACTGCTATGTACACCACTGGACCGTCCCAGACAGTTCTAGGTAGTTCTGAACAATTCTCCAAAGTTCTAGACAATTCTGGACAGCTCTATAAACTTGCTAGTCTATTTAGCGCTGAATGTATCACAGATGTTCAGGAGAACCTTCCAGAACATCACTGTCCTGACTACAGGAGCAGAGTTAATGGGAACCAGTAGGGTTGTTAGTATATTTTAGGCCTAAGCAGTTTAAAGAACACACTTAGAACCCGGGAACAAGACAACAGCAGTCAGCATTTGGCTCACTTTACATGACCTACCGTGTATCTCGGCTACATTCTGCCTCACCGCCTCGTTCTGATCGGAATGGCTGATTGAGGAAAGGATTCTTTGGAGTCCTGATTTGCGGTCTTAACTGAATGGGTCCCCTGTAGATGTAAGTCTCCTCTGTGCACTCCTAAAGGACGGCGGTGCCGCCAGCAAGGTCACGTTTTGGGAATAACGATGGGGAAAAAAAGCGCTCCATTATACGGTGAAATGGTGCAGAAGATTCGGCCCGGGCAAAATCATCTCCCATCAGTTTGATGTTCAATTAATTAATTTACAGAGGGAAGGCCGCTGCTCCGTTCGGTCTGGTAGGAAAGAGAGAGAGAGAGAGAGAGAGATATCTCTGAAGGTCACTCGTCCCTATCCCACCACGTCAGCCTCACAAACAAACATAACACATAAAGTACCTCGCAGGAGGTGACGGCCTCGGCGAAGCCGGACGCCGCGAGGCAATTTACATGTTTACGCACACGTCCGCACCTACTACCTTTCCTAACCCCACCGTGTCAGTCCATCCACCTCCACAATCAAGATTGATGATGCTGGGGAAGTGCGTATCATTAGGGACTCTCTTTATTCACAGCCTATCGGACGGCGAACTGGGGGATTGTGAAATTCGATGTGACAAGCAATCGGCGAGCGAATGTTATGTAGGGTCACGGACGGAAAGCCATGGAATACTGAATGATGGGCGGAATGACAGCCTGGCTGTGGACGAAACAAAGGATAAAAGCCGTGTAACGTAAAGCAGTGTGGAGAGATGGAGAGGGGATACGAGGTCAAGTCAGCAAAAGTTTACACAGTCTGGGAGGAAGTGGCTTCCTGAGGGCTTCTCTGGTTCTGCGATCTACCCGCCGGACATTATTAGGAATGATAACGTCCTCGTTAATGCCCTCGTTAATGCCCTCGTTAACGCCCTCGTTAATGTTTACCCACTGTTTACAACCCTGTAAGACTGAAGTCTGATTCAGGGCGGGGTTATTTCTGTTACGCCAAGTTACTGAACACGTATACGAATGCCTGAAACCCGCCAGTCAAACTACATGACTTGTTGATTTTCGAAGAGGAAGTGAAATAAGACGGAAGGACTCGGGAGGCAGGAGTGACGGAAGGCGATATGTTGTCTTTAATGGGGACCCTCAGTGGGACGCAAGTAGCCATTTCCGGGGGACACAGACCCCCAAGAAACATGACAGTCACAGAACCCGTAAACCTTTTCACAGTCGGTTCCTTGTTTATTCAGCACCACTGTGGGTTAAAAGGTGTCTGTACTCTTTCAGGTCCAATCTGCTTGTTCACATGTCCGGGTCAGAACCACTACTGAGCCACTTGAGGTTCTGTTGTTCCAGCATGCAGAGGTTCTGTGTTCCTTGTTTGATTTTAATTAAACTACTCAGTTGTTGTTCTAGCTCTTTGGTTGTGGTGAGAAAGAGAAGAGGAGAGTCTGCAGCTGATGAGCTGTTCTTACATCAATGAAGGAGAACCCAGTTTGGTGCCGGGGGCTCTAATGTTAGCTTGCTAGCAAACCTAGCTAACGTTAGAACCTACCGGAAAAGCCGAAAGGGCCATCTGCGGATCTCCTTGATCCAGTCTGTGGGTGTTTCTTGCTGGGAATCACTATCTTCATATTCCTGTTGCCATCTGTTTTTATGTGCTGCTCTCCTAAAGCGAAGTTAGCTAGTCTTAGCTAGCTAGTTTGCTTTAGCTAGCAAGCTAGCTGTCTTTGTCTCGTCTGACTTACAAGCCTGACAGCAGTAACATAAAGATGTGGGTTCACAGCTAGGAACACTAGATGAAACCCATAAACAATATCAAGGTAGCTAGCTTTTGCCAGTGGGTGCTAACACTAGCTAGGTTTGCTAGCTAGCTAACATTAAGCTAGGTTTGCTAGCTAACATAGCTAACGTTAGAGCCAAAGTCATCAATGGCAGACAGTCCTCTTCGCTTCCTCACCACAAGGAAAGAGCTAGAACGATAACTGGGTGCTGTTTTTAGAACCTTGGCCGGTACTGTAGAGACTAGAACCCGGACCCCCGTCCTTACTCCAGCTCTTAGAGCGTGAGACCCTCCCAGATCCTGCCAGGTTGGGATGGTGAAGGCAGAGCCTACTCCCTGGACAACCACAGTAGGGACCCAGCGGGTGGTGGTGGTGAGGAAGGAAGGAACATCAGAACGTTGGTACCTGAAAGCAGCAGAAGGTACCTAGGTCATTTTAAAGGCAGGCCAGTGATTGGTCGGTGACATTACTGGACCTAATTGCCGTCATGTCTTGGTGTTGGGCTTTGGTGTGTGTGGTTTTTTGGCGTACTGGTTTGTTTTTTCGTCTTCCTCCTCATTTCGCAGGAGATGAGCTGCTGGTTCTTGCCCTTGGCTGAAGTAGTGAGGCTACATCCCGGTCCGGTTTGGAGTGCGGGGGCGTTTGTGTACTGGAGAAATATGCCCATGTTCTGTTCTCTTGCCGTGCTGCATACAAATGTCCGGTAATTAAGCAGGATTTCGTTCTCATGACCGGCTCCTTATACCACCATCTGTGGCATGTAGCTCCACGTCCAGATGGAGCCTCGCATGCTCACTAATGTTTAACACTACATTGATTAAATGGGCTCTTCGACGGTCCGCCGCAGTGAGCTCGGCTCGAAGGACGAGAGCAGTTCCTGGAACGCAGGGTCGAAGAACACAGGATTAAATCTGCGCTGTAAGATCTATAAGATCAGATTCTGAGGTGACGCCGCTACGGCAACCAGTGTTAGCTAACAGATCAGCTTGAGTCCTAGCACACGGTCACCATGATCACCGTTCACTTCCATGGAACACTCAGCAGTCCTCCCTCATGCTCTTCCGGAGTACTTCCTGTTAAGTCTGGGTTCTTCTCAGGGATTTTTCATCGTGCTCTTCACTGGTTCTCCTAAGGACTTGGTTCTTCTCAGTGGTTCCTCCTCATGTTCTTAAGGGGTTCTACCTGTTGTGTCATTATTATTCTCAGTGTTTCTTCCTCAGGTTCCCATAGAGTTCCTCCTTTTGAGTCTTGGTTCTTCTTAGTGGTTGTTCCTCATGCTCCTGTACAGTTCTTCCTTTTGAGTCTTGGTTCCTCTCGGTGTTTTGTTCCTCATGCTCCTGTACAGTTCTTCCTTTTCAGTCTTGGTTCTTCTTAGTGGTTCTTCCTCATGCTCCTGTAGAGTTCTTCCTTTTGAGTCTTGGTTCCTCTCAGTGTTTGTTCCTCGTGCTCCTGTAGAGTTCTTCCTTTTGAGTCTTGGTTCCTCTCAGTGTTTGTTCCTCATGCTCCTGTAGAGTTCTTGCTTTTGAGTCTTGGTTCTTCTCAGTGTTTGTTCCTCATGCTCCTGTAGAGTTCTTGCTTTTGAGTCTTGGTTCCTCTCAGTGGTTCTTCCTCATGCTCCTGTAGAGTTCTTGCTTTTCAGTCTTGGTTCTTCTTAGTGGTTCTTCCTCGTGCCCTTGTAGAGTTCTTCCTTTTGAGTCTTGGTTCTTCTCTGTGGTTCTTTCTCATGCTCCTGTAGCGTTCCTCCTTTTGAGTCTTGGTTCTTCTCAGTGTTTGTTCCTCATGCTCCTGTAGAGTTCTTCCTTTTGAGTCTTGGTGGTTCTTAGTGTTTGTTCCTCATGCTCCTGTAGAGTTCTTCCTTTTGAGTCTTGGTGGTTCTTTGTGTTTGTTCCTAGTGCTCCTGTAGAGTTCTTGCTTTTGAGTCTTGGTTCATCTCTGTGGTTCTTCCTCATGCTTCTGTAGAGTTCCTCCTTTTGAGTCTTGGTTCTTCTCTGTGTTTTCTTCCCCTCTCTCAGTTTTCTGCCCCCAGCCAGACTCATTATGAGGCTTTGACAGTATTTCTGGAAGCTGCTTGGGGACAGTGTCTGGTGAGAAGCCCTGCGCACATATATAATAGAGCTGAATTGAATTGAATGAAGTAATTTCGGTAATGAAAACGCATACATAATTAAGAATGTAATTAGAACTTTATCGCCTCTCTGCGGGGAAATATGGCCGCTTTGTTGGGTATGTGTACATTGTCCTGTATTTATGGTTTACATATTGAAGGCATGTTTGGACAGCGGCTGATTTAATTAGTATTCATCAGTAGCACAGGCTTGAAAAGCGCTGCTACACAAAACCATGTCATTTCACCATTTATTACAGTGCTACCGCGGACGCTACGTCTCATTCCGCCTTATCAGCGCGTTCCAAAAGCGTTTATTATGTTGAAGTGCTGGAAAAGTACCATCAGGGTTTTATATAGATTCACTGACCTTCGCAGTAGCTCTGCCTTGCTGTTGTACAGTTAGCGACTATTGAGGCTCTTGCATAGTGAATTGTGTTGGCCATCTTCTGGCCCTTTGTCAGAGGTCTGACGTGTTGAAGAGCCGTAGGTGCATATGTTGTCAAGGAATCCAGCTCAGCACATTCCATTGGCATATACCTGGAATTCTCAGCGCTAATGCTACTCCAGTACTCGCAATAACCCAAACCCAAGACTCTTTGTCTACGGCCCCTAAAAACTCTTTGGCTGGGGTTCGTTGGCCTGCATTCCAAACAAGGACGTCCATCTCCAAATCCTGTTATCAGCAAACTGCAGTTAGTGTTTGTTCCCTCGAAGTAAACTGATCTTTTGCACAAGCGTAGCGATAGCTACGTCCGTTTGCTAGGTGTGACAGAGTGTAGGTCTAACGGCTCACAGCAGGTCCTGCTTGTAGGGAGAACAGTCTATTCATCCTCCACCCCGACCCACCGGACGCGCAATGCAGAGCATGTATGCTAATTTGTGCATAACCTTCTCTCAAAATTTTTAGCGCCCCAGAGGCATTTACCGACTCACTGCCCATTGCCATAGTCACCCACACACAGCCGCTCAAATAACACGGAGTATCAGAACCTAGGGAGGACATTTTTAGAAATGTAAACAAACTCATTCCGAGTGGTTTGGAGCCAAACGCTCCGTGACGTTGTTATATTGTTTTGCGATAAGTCTTTGCTCTATAAAATCTATTTTGATCCATTCACCGTGGAGGGATACATGAAGGGTGTTCTAAGGCTAAATAGTCCCCCAAAAGAAAACGTATATTATTTCAAGGTTTTCCAGATTTTCCCATCATCAACATTCCGTATAACACTCAGAGGACACGTGTAGGTTCACTGGTGGTTTAGATTAGGACTCCTGGTTCCCATCACCACCACTGTAAAGAGTTTCCCCGTATATGAACCCTATGAGTCCGTTGTTGGGATAGCTGAAGTCCTTCACTCTCCTCCCCGCTTTGGTCCAGATCCACCTGCTGTAGACGGACTGCAGGTGAGGGGTCTGCATTCAGAGGATAAGCTCAGCTGATCGTACCACCTCCTGGACAGCCCGTCTATCCTGCTAGCTGCTGTTTCCAACCAGGCTGTGACGCTTCCTGTCAGGAAGGCTCAGGTGTAAAGGTCCTTCAACTTCATGGGGGGCAGTTTAAAGACTCTCAAGGTGGCCTCCTGTTTAAATAGGTCCTCTAAATAGCACTGCACTGACTCCAAAGCCACACGCTGGCACTGCTAATGAAGAAGAACTGTCGCTGGAGGACTTCCAAATCTCGTTAGGCCTGTAGGCATGTTTGGGGTTCTGTAACGTGTAGAACCTCTATGTTAACAATGATACAGTGATTTCATTATGAAGCGTTTCGGACATTGTGGTAGGAACTTGGTGATGAGGGGTGATAGCTCCTCATAGCTTCCTCTCGTTTATCTTCACAGCTAGGCTGACTGTAAAGCCATCGACTGGAAAACGCTACACAGTTCACACGACCCCTTTACTGAACGCTGGGACCCCATGCCAAATTTCCATCTGGGATGAATAAAGTATCCATCCATCCATCCATCCATCCTCACTCCAAATGTAGTGAATCAGCTGTGTTGCCCATGATGTCTGTTGGCTGAAGTGTCCTTCCCTGGTTCCACCCTGGAGCTGAAAACAGACTTCCTGGCGTCTTATAGAAATTAGATACGTATCCAACTCAAATCTAATGTGCAGACCAGTTTCAGGTATCAGTCATGACTGATGATGCTTGACTAGTCAGGACAGACGGTGTTGGTGGGAAACATCTCTCCTACAACCTTAAACAAATCCAATATAAGCTCACTAGCTACATCACCTCACCAGCGCCCCCTTCAGAGCTGATAAAGGCTCTCATAAGGTATGTACCGTGGACGATAGACACAAACCATGTAGCTGACTTAAAGTAGAGGTACCCACAGTAAAGTAACCCCACCAAACACGTACCTAACAGCGGGTAGCTCCTCCACCACCACCACCAGTAAAAGCTGGGACTGGATTGAGCATGGACTGGACAGGTTTCTGGATGTAGCCACATCAGTGTTCAGACACATCAAAGAACTGGTCAGTTGGTTCCAGATTTGGTGGATACCTTCCTTGGCACAGTTCCATCCTTCACACTATGGTCTTTGGCCACGCCCACATGCAGTCCCTCCTTTTAGCCAATCATTAACATCTGCTCTGGAGCCATTTTCCACACATGGAATAAGACATTCCCTGCACTGTAGCACCTCCTCCCAATCTATGGATCCTGTTACTCACACCCCGCAGGGATTTATAGACTCATCATCCTCGTGCAGCGCCCTCTGCAGGAGCCTGAAGGAACTACCACCATTAACACACATGGTGTAATAGTAGATATCAGTAGGATACAAATGACACTCAGACTGATAAAGTATCTGGCTATGAACCACCCATCCCTCCACCCTTGTTTGTCTGGTTGACTGTTTCAGGGTGGAACGGGGGGGCGAGAGAGCACACTCAATGATCAGCTGAGCTTATTAGCGCCTTTAAGCAGTGGCAGGAAGTAGTTCCCTATTTAAGTTGTGTTTCCACTTTGTTACCCCGTTGTTTGTGTTTGTCTTTGCTTGTGCGTCTGAGCCTCTTTCCAGATCTTGTTTTCTTTATTCCGCTCACTGTGGCACGACCTCATTCCCAGTCTCAGCAGTAACTGGCAAACTAGACGCCTGAAAGCTGTTATCTTCAAAGATCAGCGACTGAAACCTATAAATCTGATACAGGCCATAATACATTCAGAGATGCTGCTATTATGTACCAGTGGCAATTTGATGTGGATAACGATCACCCAAGGACGTCTTTCAGGACCATCGTGGACCCAGAGCATAAACGGGGGACACAGTGAGCTCCACGGAGCGTGAGGAACATATTTAGCATATGTTCAGTTGGTTTCTGACTGAGCTGATTAGCCTGTATGTTGAGTTAATGGAGTACATGAGCTGCGGCAGGCTGGATTGACCTTACGCTGATCATGTTTGTGTTAAATTGGTTTTATCTTGGCGTCTCCTCGTTATTCCTTTTCCTTATGTGATCTAAATATTCACCATTTATTTGGGCATTTGTTGTGCAGCATATGAATCAGTTTATCATGACTGCTAGCCGAGCCACTGTTCAGTAAAGAGCATTAGCGTAACTCCTTCCTCGGTCATCAAACAAAACCATAAAGGAAACTGATGCTAGCAAACAAGGTCATATTAATCTTTTTAAAAGCTCTGCCAACCTTGAATACGTCACTAGGGACACCACTGTAGGATACATGCAAGCATCCTAGCCTAGATAGCAACCTAGCATAGATGCATTTTTATTTTATTTTGGCCAGAAAACTTATGTTAATATTCGTGGATTTGAATTTACTTTACAATGGGATCTAACTTCTCACAATGTACGATGTAGTCTCAGTTCCTGCTCTGAACTGCAGGGCCTGGCTGTACTACGGATTAGGTAATCCAACTAAGGACTGAAGCTCTGTCACAACTCTGTTCCAGTAGTGACATGAAAACATGAGAGGGGGAGGGTTAATATTAAATTATAATTATAAAAAATATTAAAATCGTTCGTCTATACATTAAAATAAATCCAAAGAGATATTCATGTAGGGGTTAGGGGGTTTAGTGTAAATGTAGGGGTTAGGGGTTTAGTGTAAATGTAGGGGTTAGGGGGTTTAGTGTAAATGTAGGGGTTAGGAGGTTTAGTGTTAATGTAGGGGTTAGGGGGTTTAGTGTAAATGTAGGGGTTAGGGGGTTTAGTGTAAATGTAGGGGTTAGGGGTTTAGTGTATGTGAGTGTATTTTTTTTAGCGGTTAGGGGTTTAGTGTTAAATGTGGTAGGGGGGGTTTTGGGGTTTAGTGTAATTGTAGGGGTTAGGCTTTTAGGTGAAATGTAGGGGTTAGGGGAATTAGTGTAAATGTAGGGGTTAGGGGTTTAGTGTAAATGTAGGGGTTAGGGGTTTAGTTAAAATGTAGGTGTAGGGTTGTAGTGTAAATGTAGGGGTTTAGTGTGTGGTTTTAGGGTGCTGTTTAGTGTAAATGTAGTGGTTTAGGGTGTTTAGTGTAAATGTAGGGGTTAGGGGGTTTAGTGTAAATGTAGGGGTTAGGGGTTAGTGTGTAAATGTAGGGGTTAGAGGGTTTAGTGTAAATGTAGGGGTTAGGGGGGTTTAGTGTAAATGTAGGTAGGGGTGTAAATGTAGGGGTTTAGTGTAAATGTAGGGGTTAGGGGGTTTAGTGTAAATGTAGGGGTTAGTTAGGGGTTTTAGTGAAAATGTAGGGGATAGGGGTTTAGTTTAAAATTAGGGGTTTGGGGTTTTGGTGAAATTGTTGGGTTTGGTGGGTTAGTGTAAATGTATGGGTTAGGGGGTTTAGTGTAAATGTTAGGGGGTTTAGTGTAAATGTAGGGGTTTTAGGGGTTTAGGTGTAAAATGTAGGGGTTAGGAGGGTTAAATGTTTAGTGTAAATGTAGGGGTTAGAGGGTTTAGTGTAAATGTAGGGGTTAGGGGGTTTAGTGTAGATGTAGGGGTTAGGGGTTAGTGTAAATGTAGGAGTTAGGGGGTTTAGTGTAAATTTAGGGGTTAGGGGGTTTAGTTTAAATGTAGGGGTTAGGGGGTTTAGTTTAAATGTAGGGGTTAGGGGGTTTAGTGTAAATGTAGGGGTTAGGGGGTTTAGTGTAAATGTAGGGGTTAGGGGGTTTAGTGTAAATGTAGGGGTCGGGGGTTTAGTGTAAATGTAGGGGTTAGGGGTTAAGTGTAAATGTAGGCGTTAGGGGTTAAGTGTAAATGTAGGGGTTAGGGGTTTAGTGTAAATGTAGGGGTTAGGGGGTTTAGTGTAGATGTAGGGGTTAGGGGTTTAGTGTAAATGTAGGGGTTAGGGGGTTTAGTGTAAATGTAGGGGTTAGGGGTTAAGTGTAAATGTAGGGGTTAGGGGTTAAGTGTAAATGTAGGGGTTAGGGGTTAAGTGTAAATGTAGGGGTTAGGGGGTGTAGTGTAAATGTAGGGGTTAGGGGTTAAGTGTAAATGTAGGGGTTAGGGGGTTTAGTGTAAATGTAGGGGTTAGGGGTTTAGTGTAAATGTAGGGGTTTAGTGTACTCACTAACTGATTCAGGACTAATTCAGTGGAATGCTCCAGAAGTATGTCGTAGGGGAACTTACAGCCACACATCAGATTAGCGTTCGGACTTCACCAGCGAGAGCTGGAGAGGAGCCGCTCGGCTCGGCACCCTCATTCTCTCACCAATGAGGCAGGAAGGCCTCTGAAGCTAATTAAAGAGAAGATGGAGGGAGCTGCCGAGAGAGGGATTAGCTCTCTGGTGTCCGAGGCGACAGTCCTGCCGTCCGTCTTATCTGCACCATGTCAAAAAGTCAACATTCAGCGTGTCCAGGCAACGCTATCTCCGTCTGATCTGCATGGATGTGAGTGATCGCTTCATCCACCCACCTTCTTACGGGCCTGCTCGGATCTGCCAGGCAGCCTCTGTCTGTCTCTCTTTCTCTCCCTCTCCCAGCTGAGGGAGCGTTACGGGCTTGAAAGCGTCAGCCTGGGCTGCTTTTGCTGCAGAAAGCGGCAGATTAAAGACAGCGAGCGAGAAGGCGAGTGCTAGTCAGGAAAAGGGATTGTGAATTCCCAGCAGCTTTTCTCTCTCTCCGTCTCTTCTTCTTTTCCTTTTTTGTGTGCGAGCGTGTCACAAGGTGACTGAATCATATTTTTCCCCCTCATTAAAAGTTCTAGTCTTCTACTCTGCCACAGCCGTGTCGCTGCAAACTTCGGCGGCTCCGTCTCTGGCTCGAAGAGGTGCTTTGGATTCAGAGCACCGGTGAAGGAGGTGGCTTGGCGGCCGGTGTGTTTAACAATGCGGCATCTGGCATTGCAGTTTAACAAATAGCCACGTGAGATCAGCTGTAATTGGGTTTAAACCTCTGACAGAACAACTGGGTGAGGGAGAACCGGAGAGGAACATCCTTAACAAGGCCTTCAGGTTCCAAACTCGTTTCCCGCACAAGCCATGGCATGCGTGCTCATTTCTGCCGTCGTACGTTGTTGTTTTGGCTGCCTTGGCTTCCCGTAGCTTCTGCTTCCGTCGCATCTGTGACAGAATTCCTTTCTTGTTTCCTTTCCGAGGTTTTAAACGACCTGAGGAGCCTTTGAGGATCACTCCTCGCTGACGATACGCCAAATGAGTTGTTGGTATTCCAGCATCCTGCTACTAGCAAAAGGCTCATGGGAAGCACCGGTGTTCCAAGAGGGGAAGCATTAGTGCTTGTTAGGTAAGGACGTGCGGAGGCTGTGCCGGAGGGCTGGTAGGTCTGTTGACGTGACGATGGTGCACTGGAAGTGTTGCTAGAGGTGTCCTGCCAGCATCTCTGCATTTCCGGGCTGACGGCAGTTTCTCCGCTGCTGCTGTCTTCAATAAGCAGCATCCGGCTAAACCGCTATGCCGTTACCCTCGCCAGGCTGTCACGATTGGTGTCAGAAGTGGGAAGGTCTAGATTAGACGGATATGGGCAAGGATTCGTTGGGCGTCTCCACCAAGACTAAAGCGGGACTCGTCACTGAAGATGACCCGCTGCCATTCTGAGTCACTCCATGACAGTCTGGTACGACACCACTGCAGTCTTTGGTGACGGTGACGTGGTGTTAAGGACAGTCGTGGTAACGGTCTGTGTGCATGTAGTTCTGCGTGGTGCAGCCGTCTGGTGCTGCACTAACAGGGTGAACCATGGAGGACACCACTGCTCACTGGTCTGGAATGGTGGCTGTTGGGTCAGTCAGGTACAGAGATGAGATGCCGCGTTGGTTACAGCACATCACGTCACAGTTGTCGCTGCACTGGTACTTCAGTAAGGTGGCTGTATATGACGCCTCTGGCCACTGGGTGACTGAAAGGACACTCTTTGATTAGCAACCATGGCCGTACAGCTATGAATCGTTGGGGTTCTCTTATTTTATGCTCTGAGTCAAATTAGAAGGTGTTTAAGCTTTCAGGAACAAATGAAAGTGGAAAATGTGTCATAACTTTTCCACCGGCTTCATCAAAGGAAGACAAAGGCACAGCCTTTACTTCTAATAGCTTAATTGATCCCGAGACCTTCCTTACCAGACTTCCAGGCGTGACCGGTCAGAAGGCCCGCCGCTGAAGAGCCGGTCCTTTTTAAACTAAAGCGACAGACCTTTTATCTGGGACCGGCTTGCGGCGAGCATGTTTTTATAAAATATGACATCTGTCAAGATCGCTGGTGTCTGCAGCATATTCCATTTCAATAACTGACAGACCTGAACATTCTGCCACTTAAGCCGGCTCCTACCTCGCCGGGTCTGATGAAATATTCATTAATTGCATAAGCCCGAGAGCCGATTGCGTAACGGCCGCCTCATCCAAATTACATATGCTAATACGTATGCATCTGACCTCCGGGTAACACCAATATCAGAGGCGCTACAGAGGAACCAGGAGAACAGAGAACCGAGGCAACCAGAGATGATGCGCAACACAGAACCTAAATGGACCCACAGTGGGAAATCGTGACAGGGTTAAGTTGGCTCCTGTGCTGATCTACAGCAGGCCGTTACTGTTGAGGGTTTGTGTCTCCAGGGGTACCTGAACTCCTTTCACCTGGAACACACTCCCCAAAGTTCCCAGGGTGTTATGGTTCCACAGCTCTTTGTGAGTTATGGCATGTTATATCTCAATTTGACACAAGAACACCTATGAACAGGTCACGGTTAGGGTTCTGGGGTCACAAAGGGTCAAGCTATGGGGAACCACACGTAGCTGGTGTTCTAGAAGCGAGTGTACGTGCCCTCAGTGAGGTAGGTAGCTTAGCTAAGCAGGCATTAGCTCTTTTGAGAGGTCAGTGGGTTCAATCCATCAACATCTTGAATGATGAGTTCTTGTTCAGAGGTGGACTCCTCTGCGTGCTGGATATTCTCCTTTAGGGTTCTCTGACGAAGAGCCCAATTCATAGTTCCTTCAATTATGTCAAGACATCCAGGTCATGCCCTAGCAAAGCAGCCCCAGAACACTGGACTACCACCACCATGTTTCACTGCTGGTTGATGTCCTTATGGTGGAATGTGGGGTTGGCTTTATGCCAGAGCCACGTCTTCTAAAAAGTTCCAACTCTGACTGATCAGTCCAGAGAATATCATCCTGAAATTCCTGGGGGGTTTGAGTTCTGTGTGGTCAGCAGTGGTTTTGCGACGCCCATGGAGAAATGCCCAGCGTTTTTGATGTTAGGGGATGTGCACTGACCTTACCTGAGGCCAGTGAGGCCTATGGTTGTTTAGAAGTTCTTTAGATGTTCTCCCAACAAATACCACTTTGACGGAACCGTGCCTAACAGTGGGTAACACCTTAATCGACGTCAATGTTAAGACACTCCTACATCAAAGAATTGGTCAGGTGGTCCAGATGTGGTGGAGGCCTTCCCTGGCACAGTTCTGAAGAGAATTCCCTGTAGACTGGGATTGTATCCACTGCTGGTAGACCCGTATGACCGTACGCTTCCATACACCTGCAGATTCAGCTACTTCCTTCACACTATGGTCTTTGGCCACGCCCACATGCAGTCCCTCCTTTTAGCCAATCATTAACATCTGCTCTGGAGCCATTTTCCACACATGGAACGAGACATTCCCTGCACTGTAGCACCTCTTCCCAATCTATGGATCCCCTCACTCACACCCCGCAGGGATTCATAGCCCCATCATTCTCGGGCAGCGCCATCTGCAGGAGCCTGAAGGTACTACCGCCTTAAACACACAAGGGGACTGATTTTCTGGTGTGGTTCTAGGCCTCAGTGAAACTCCCTCCGGCGCTCTTGGTTATAGTGCAGCTAGTGTTTAGTTTCGCAGCTCTGGTGTAAAACTACTGTAGCAAACTTCAGACGTTACTGAACAAAGTCATATCCTAACAACTCATGACAGCAGATGACATGTGCCACAACATGTTTAATGGGGTTTAAGTAACATCGCAACAAGCCAAAGACCAGCTGCCGCGGGCAGCATCAATGATACTTACCCGACTCTGGCTCTGCGTGAACGAAGACGGCCCTCAATCTGTCAAGTCAGGTTTGTTTTTCTCTACCTCATGCCCGACTGTTTACATCTGCTTCTCCTATCTGATCTCTGAGAGTGTGGATAACATACTGCATGGTTCAAATCATAATTGTAAAGATTGCTTAGCTGGTTTGCTGTTTGGATTTCCAGGAAGAAATCATATCCCGGCTGGATAGGGGTAATTTGATTTGCTGTCTAATTTAAGCAGTGGTGATGGAGGAGTGCTGACATGCATCACACAGATACACATATAAATTTGCATCCATTTAAAAGACTAAAAGCGCCATTCTTCGTCTCGGCTCATGATGTGTCAGGCCGGTGCTCTCAGTGAACCTCGTGCGCCAAATAAAAAGTCAGGCCGTTGGCTATTTCACAAATTTAATTGGATTTGCAGTTTGGTTTAGAAGGCACAAGAACGGCACCCGATTTCCGAGTACTCAGAGCGGGAACACAAGTCGGCTGTTCATGGACTTCTACTGTGGAAGTTATGTTGAGATTGTCATTGTAGAACTCAACAGTAATGAAGAGTATACATGCTAATTGTAGGACAAAAGTATGTGGACACCTGTTGTGAAAACTTTAGGGAGAGGTCATTACCTAGAACCTACATACTGTGACCCTCGAACACTGCTGTCCCTTCTTCAAATACACATCCTGCACTTCCACAAGAGGACGGGAAAACAGGCCGATTCCCAAAACTATTTTGGAACAGACTTGTTAATATTCACACCCCCAACTTTTACATACAACCACACCAGAGCTACAGAACCAACATGTGGAGAACTCCAGCGTTCCAGGCTGGGAAGAGGATGTCGGCACTTTTCATTCACCGTAGCACCGTTTAAGGTGGAACAGAAAATTCCCAACACAAGCTGGAAGTTCAGCTCCCACATCTTTAACAGGATCCCGGAACACCTTTAATCCTGCAGTCTGCACATTCCACTCCGGACAGATTCCCAAACCTCTCTGGACAATATGGAGCAGCTCTGCTCAGCGTCTGACCCTGAAGAGACTGAAGAGAGGAGCAGCTCCACCTTTATTAGCACCACCACCCCAACAGCAGCCTGTAAGTAGCAGCCATGCTGTGTGATTGTATCCGTGTGTGCCGGTTGGAGCAGATCATCTTAAACTGAGAGCTCCATAGTGAGGATCAACTTTAATCTACTGTGTGTTGGTGTCCAGATGGAGCCAGTAGCTAGTACAGGCAACGCTAGCTACTAGCATTAGCTCCAAGTAACTAGCATAGCTAACTCAATAGTATGAGGGCGGAGCTTATTTACACAGAGGCTCATTTTATTTAGTCTATTTCCACATGGTGCTTCTGTTTGAATATAGGGGGTGGGGTTTTGCTGTAAACCAGCCAATCAGAACAGAGCTCATCTAAATATTCATGAGGAGCTCACCAACACAGGGAAAACCAGCTCATTTCATTCTAGAACCGTATCATAGAAGGAAATGGGGGTGTAGAACCACATCTGTCCATTTTTCACCCCCAACAAAGAACATACCATCTATGTAGAACATCAGAGAACCCTTTAAACACTGAAGTAACGTTTATGTGGTGCCTAAAACTAATGAAGTGTACTTGGAAGTAGCCTTGTGATCCTGCGGTGTGGCATGTAGCACAGTTAGCATATAGGCTAGTTAATGACCTCATAATTCACCTCCAGTGGCATCCAGGGAGAATAAATGACCAAATGTATCAGATTCGGGACTGTTTGTTTACCACAGGGTGCAGACGCCACACCACCGAAGTCCCTATACGGCGTCATCAGCCGCGGAATGACAGACTAGCCTACAGCAAAGTCATTCTCAACTGTGTAACTCCGGCAAAGAACTAATGGGGAAGTGAAGATCCGTTCTGTCCTTCATCATAATTAGGACTCACTGTCTGAGGGTCACCAGTAGAGCGTGTAATCTCGGCTGTCGCCGGCTCGGTCGAAACTCAATAAGCCTGACAGCATCGAGGAGGTGAAGGTGAGGGGTGGGAGATCACGCAGGTGAATCCTGTTGAATTGTCGTTATGTGACACCAAGTCGATGCACCGTCGGCTACCGGGCACCAAAGTCCAGCTGCTGGAGCGGTAGATCAGGAAGACGCTAGCTTACATCTGATACACCCAGCATGGCGTAGTGATGTAGGACAAAGTGTTGTAGTACTCAGGAGCACCAAGCCGCGTTCCCATTCTCATCTCAGTCTCATTTGGAGTCCGCCTCTTAAGGTGGACATTGTTGTTGAGACCAGGCGAGTAACTCGTGGCCACACAAACAACCTCAAAAGCTTCCAGGCAATGTTTTCCTTGACTCACCTAATCAGAAGGCTTACCCAGCGCTGGATGTCTGAGGTTTACATGTACACCATGTTTAGTCTCTTAATGAGAAAGTTTTTGGTATACAAAGTTTCAGCATAAAGTAATTTCCCATTTTCATATCCCTATATTCTAATTACACTCATCATCAGAGTCAGCTGCTCCCAGAAGGAGGTGTGGGAGTGCAGGTGTGTTGGGAAGGAAGATAAAGGTGACCAGGATCAATAACTGATGATAAGTTTAGACTGATATGATCAATATTTATTGAGCTACACATACAGAAGTCTGTCTCTCAGTATGGCGTCGGGCCGCCGTGTTCGCTAACCCAACACGCCAGACGTCTCGGTATGGAGCTGTAGAGGTTCCTAATGGAGTCCTGTGATAATCCATCCCATGCAGCTTGAACATCCTCACACAGTTCCTGCAGATGGTGCGGTAGGGGTGGAGGTGGAGTGACACCAGGCCTTCTGGACGTGTGACGACAAACAGTTCATCTCGGTGCTGACCACGGTGCCTCCACACACGGATTCGTTGGGCGTCTCCACCAAGACTAAAGCGGGACTCGTCACTGAAGATGACCCGCTGCCATTCTGAGTCACTCCATGACAGTCTGGTACGACACCACTGCAGTCTTTGGTGACGGTGACGTGGTGTTAAGGACAGTCGTGGTAACGGTCTGTGTGCATGTAGTCCTGCGTGGTGCAGCCGTCTGCCGATGGTGCCGCACTAACAGGAGGACTCATGGAGGACACCACTGCTCGCTGGAGGTCTGTAACCGTGGCTGTTGGGTCAGTCAGGTACAGAGATGAGACCCGTCCTTGAATCACTGGCATGTCTCACAATGCCAAACCTACCCACCAAGTTTCATTTCTCACGCTTGATTCCCTAAGTGAAACTTTATCTGGGGAAGTCTAAGCCCCTTCCAGGCCATTTCGGAGGTCTGATCCTTCCAAAGGGTTCTGGGACAGCCTCTGGCTCTCGTCGCAATGTCTGTGTCTTGTGCACCTCCAACGGGAGGCAGCCAGGGGTCATCTGAATCAGAATTAGTGCTGCCTGTCACCCTGCAAAGAAAGCTCAAGGCTTCCTGGATCACGTCCTTGATGTGACGAGGTATGTCATCTTGAGCCATATGCTCCTGGTAGTGTTTCCAGGGCGAACATGTCTGGACTGAAGACCCAGAATAGCACAGTCCAAATTCTCCTATGAAAACAGGATGCAGGATATTGTGTGCCCTGCCTGAGAGAGTTACTGAAACCTGCCTGGGGGTCAGTGTACCTCAGCCAGCCCCTGGAGGCTGGGTAACCCACCTAACCCTCCTGGGTTTAACGTGAAAAGTCGTCTTGAGGAAACCATGTGGGCCCACCACCTGCGAGGGTTAGTAGTGAAGGGGGTAACAGTGACCTAGATGACCTAGGATTAATGCTCGCCCCCCCCCCAACGTGTAGTCCATGTGACAGACCTACACCGTGCAGTGCAGTTATTCTCTGGAGGGTCTATATAGTGTACTCTCTGTGTGTACCAGTCAGGCTCTCCGCTCGAGCGTGTGATGGCTACAACAGATGGGTCTGGGGCTGAGGGGGTTGCCAGGTTGGCATCGTCTCGTGTCAGGGCCTCTCACCTGGCTTCCTCTGAGGTCTCTGAGCCCCAGGCCACTGTCTGGGGAAGGTCGGCGCCAGAAGGCCTGGGCAGAAGCTCAAAACAGGATTGCGGGCGGATCTATCTTGAATGCCAAAGAGAACAACAGGGATATTCCACTATACTGAGGCTTCATAACCTTACTGAGGTGTTGGTTTATCTGGGGGGCCATTTTATCAGAAACACCTGCTATAGTAGGTCACTTTGCATGCTAGCAGTTACTGACTGTAGCCCATCTGTTGCACAAACTGTCCACCGTATGACCACCACTGAGCATGACGGTTTCTAGGTGGTGGACTATTCTTAGCACAGCAGTGCTGCCAACATGCTGGGTGAGGTGGAGATCTAACCAACGACTCAGTAGCAGTAATGCTAACCAGTTAGCTCTTAGTAGCAGTAATGCTAATTAATTTGGTTTGGGATCAATAAAGTATCTATCTATCTATCTATCTATCTATCTATCTATCTGTCTATCTATCTATCTATCTATCTATCTATCTATCTATCTATCCAATCAGCTCTCAGTAGCAGTAATGCTAACTAGTCAGCTCTCAGTAGAAGTAATGCTAACTAATCAGCTCTCAGTAGCAGTAATGCTAACTAATCAGCTGTCAGTAGCAGTAATGCTAACTAATCAGCTGTCAGTAGCAGTAACGCTAACCAATCAGCTCTCAGTAGCAGTAATGCTAACTAATCAGCTGTCAGTAGCAGTAACGCTAACCAATCAGCTCTCAGTAGCAGTAATGCTAACCAGTCACCACTCAGTAGCAGTAATGCTAAGTGATCAGCTCTCAGTTTCAGTAATGCTAACCAGTCAGCTCTCAGTAGTAATATTGCTAACCAAACACCACTCATTTGCTGTAAATCTAACCAATCAGCTCTTAGAAGCAGTCATGCTAACCAATCACCACTCAGTAGCAGTAATGTTAACTGATCAGCTCTCAGTAGCAGTACTGCTAGCCAATCGGCTCTTATTAGCAGTAATGCTAACCAGTTAGCTCTTAGTAGCAGTAATGCTAACCAGTCACCTCTCAGTAGCAGTAATGCTAACTAGTCAGCTCTCAGTAGCAGTAATGCTAACCAATCAGCTCTCAGTAGCAGTAATGCTAACCAATCAGCTCTCAGTAGCAGTAATGCTAACCAATCACCTCTCAGTAGCAGTAATGCTAACCAGTCAGCTCTCAGTAGCAGTAATGCTAACCAATCAGCTCTCAGTAGCAGTAATGCTAACCAATCAGCTCTCAGTAGCAGTAATGCTAACCAATCAGCTCTCAGTAGCAGTGATGCTAACCAATCAGCTCTCAGTAGCAGTAATGCTAACCAATCAGCTCTCAGTAGCAGTAATGCTAACCAATCAGCTCTCAGTAGCAGTAATGTTAACTGATCAGCTCTCAGTAGCAGTAATGCTAACCAATCAGCTCTCAGTAGCAGTAATGCTAACCAATCAGCTCTCAGTAGCAGTAATGCTAACCTATCACCTCTCAGTAGCAGTAATGCTAACCCATCAGGTCTTATTAGCAGTAATGCTAACCAATCACCTCTCAGTAGCAGTAATGCTAACCAGTCACCTCTCAGTAGCAGTAATGCTAACTAGTCAGCTCTCAGTAGCAGTAATGCTAACCAATCAGCTCTCAGTAGCAGTAATGCTAACCTATCAGCTCTCAGTAGTAGTAATGCTAACCAATCAGCTCTCAGTAGCAGTAATGCTAACCCATCAGGAATGTCAGCTACTTGCTGCCCACAGTTGCTCCTTGCCTGTAGAATGAGGGAAGTATTGCAGGTGGGGTCTCTTTTATATGTCCTTTAACTCTACAAAGTTAAAGTACAGTCCTGAGCAGGTGGTCAGAATCTGTTTGAACTTTTTGTTTTATCTGTTTAGCTCCTTTCACCCCGAGTACATAATACAATAGCATTATGCTAAAGCTATTTCTTCTATTTCCGCCCCCGGAGTAGCAAGAGGCAATTTCCGAGGCCAAGCATTTTAGTGCGGCAAAACAAGCAGCAGATGATTGTAGATGGGCACTGCTGTACTGTTGAGAAGGTGGAAGGACATGTTGGAAACATATGCCACTTTATTCTCCGCTTTGTACACGCGCCCACGCTGTACAGAAACTTCCAGAGTTTCGGAAATGTGGGAGCTTTGAGGTCTTGGGAGAGCAATAGCTATGTTGGGGGAAAGCACCAAAAATGGGGCCCTGCTGACAGAACGGTTTACCCCACGTGCGGTCCCTCTATTACTTGTGCACGGCGTTCTCCGCGATCGTTCTTGTGTGCCTCGAGGCTACATTCCGAGCGATTATGTATGTCCTGCGCTGGCATTTAAGCCGAGCTCCTCTATTGAATGAGGTTTCTGCCTCTCGCTGGATGGAATTTCCAAACAATAATGCCGCACAGCCTTGGCATCCTGAACTGAATTGTTGATATGTCCAGGAATCGGTGGCTACAGCGGTGGCATTTTTACATGCCAGCGGGCCCGGCCGCCAAACCGGTCCATTGTTTTCGCGTGAGGGAGCCAGGCCGCCCATCTGTCAAACACGCAGCCTGGAATAGCGGGTTGCAGCCAGTGGCTGGCAGCTTGACCCAAAATAGCATTTGTGATTTTTCATTGCCCAGGTTCATTATGCAATCGCGGGGCTCATGGGAGAAAGCAGCGCGGCGTTTGAAGGCCAGTGGCATCCAGAAGCTGCACACCCGAGGCATCTAAAACAGATTTAGCTCAGAAAGGACATTGTGTAATTGGTTCTATTTAGTGCATGTCAGTTCAGGTAAAGACCGCTGCTTGTACCTGCCCAGTTTTAATTGCTTTATTTATGTACACATGGTTCTAAAGGGGATTTGGATTAGGAAGCACAACAACATACCGTCCTACAAACACGTCTCCAATAGAAAGAAGAGTTGGGACAACGGATACAACCAAACACTGTGCTGCCAAAAGTACTCGCTCGTCTGCCTTCACACATATATGAACTCGAGTGACAATCCCATTCTTAATCCATAGGGTCTAATAAAAGCTAGAACAGCTTCAACTCCTCTGGGAATTCTTTCCACAGGGTTAGGAATGTGTTTATGGGAATTCCTGACCATTCTTCCAGAAGCACATTGGTGAGGTCAGACACTGATGTTGGAAGAGAAGGCCTGGCTCTCAGTCTCCGCTCTAATCCATCCCAAAGGTGTTCTATCGGGTGGAGGTCAGGACTCTGTGCAGGCCAGTCCAGTTCCTCCACCCCAGACTCGCTCCTCCAGGTCTTTATGGAGCTTGCTCTGTGCACTGGTGTGCGGTCATGTTGGAACAGGAAGGGGCCGTCCCCAAACTGTCCCCACAAAGTTGGGATCCTGGCATGGTCCAGAGTCTCTTGGTCTGCTGAAGCATTAAGAGTTCCTCCCACTGGAACTAAGGGGCGGAGCCTAACTCCTGAACACCACCCCCACACCATAATCCCCCCTCCACTGAACTTTACACTCGGCACAGTGCAGTCAGACCAGTACCGTTCTCCTGGTACCGCCAAACTCAGACTCGTCCATCAGATCCCCAGATGGAGAAGCGTGATTGGTCACTCCAGAGAACACGCCTCCACTGCTCTAGTGTCCAGGGGCGGAGCTTTACACCACTGCGTTCCACGCTCTGCACTGTGCTTGGTGATGTAAGGCTGCGATGCAGCTGCTCGCCATGGAAACCCATTCCATGAAGCTCTACACACTGTTCCTGAGCTGATCTGAAGGACACATGGAGTTTGGAGGTCTGTAGTGATGGACTCTGTAGAAAGTTGGTGACCTCTGTGCCCTATGACCCTCAGCATCCGCTGACCCCGCTCTGTCATTGTACGTGGTCTAACACTTGGTGTCTGAGCTGCTGTCGTTCCCAATCACTCCCACTGTGTTCTAATCCCACTGACAGTGGACTGTGGAATAGCAAGTAGGGAGGGAATTTCACCACTGGAGTTGCTCACCTTCGTAGGTCAGTGTTCTCCTGATAGTGAACATTAGCATTAGCCACTGGGCTCTTTGGCGGGTTAGACGTCCCGCTGGGTTCCTCCGCATGTATAGACAAATGTGTACATAGAGTGGAATTTCTTGGATACTGATATGCTTCCTGTTTGCTTTAATGACGTAGGTTTTGAACTTCACAAGGTTTTGCCGAAGCCTCTGATCAGTATATCAAGTCGTCTGAACATGAGCTTGACTGGAAGAGAACCTGATAATTTGAACTATGACCTTAAAATAATAGAGAATCTCAATCACTTCTTTATTTTACTCATCCGTGATTTAAATTCTCCAGAATTCCGTACATTTCTGTTGTTTATTTCCACAAGATTTTTAATGTGGTCTCAGATTTTCGGACCGCACTGTGGAAAGTGAACTTAGTAAACACAAATAAGCAAGACTCCGGATCTTAATTAACAGAGAGCACGATAAGCCCAACAGCGGCTTGCACTGGAGTGACCTGCTTGTTGCCTGTAAGCAGCGTAGTGGCCAGAAATCCCTTTCAATTTAACACCACCACAAAGACCAGTCCGGTCACAAAGGCGCTGACCGCAATTCAGCAGACATGCAGGGTCACTGAAGGTGAGCAGGATGGGGAACCTGTGTGATACAGGTCAGTCTAAGAGGTTACGAGGGAAGTCAGGCCCACTTTTACCCCGAGCCCAATTTTACAGAGAGGGAAAGATGGCGGCAAAGTTTCTCCCTCTGCTTTGATTTCCTTCCTCCTTTTTTCTCAGTCAATCAGAAACATTGAGCTGTGCTTCGCCGGAGAGCGTTTGCAATTACCACAGGCAAAGAAAAGCACGGTTCTCTCCCTCAGAATTACAGTTAACGGCAATAAGAGATGGGGGGAGATGTCAGAAGACAGCCTCCTCCTGAATTACAGAGGCAGAGAAGGCCTAACTGGCTGTTATTGCGTTTGTCTCGGCTATTAGTGAGGAGCCTGTCATTTTTCTCCATTCCGATGGTATGAGGTCTTCAACAAAAGGCCTTTATAACCCAGCAATGAGAGGCCAAAATTAATAAAAGCCTGGATGAGGTGATTAAGTGGAGCAGCTCTTCAGGACACAGAGCTGGTGGAAATAGGAATAATATGACTGCGTCGTGTCTTTTTCCCAAAGTGCATCCGTCAACACAGCTCTGGAATATGAAATCTTTGTGTCTATAGCTTTTGCTCTGGAGCTATGAGGCTCATGCAACCGAGAAGTCGAGTAAGAGATTCACCATTCCTGCACCACTGAAGAGCTTTGATGTTAGCGAGTTAGCTAGCCTAACTATTAGCACCAACTGCCCAAACCCAAACCTGCCCTGTGCAGATGCCCGATAGAATCTGTGGGGTGTTTCCTATGATGAAGCTACATCTTCAGTTGTCAGGCTTGTTAGTCAGAGAAGGGCTGGTGAAGATTGCTAGCTAGTTAGCTACGGTGAAGCTAAGGCTAGCTATATCACTGTAGCTGAACAGCACATGAAACAGATGTGAGAGTGTCTGAACATTGATGTGGCACATCCAGAAACTTGTTCAGTACATGCCCAATCCAGTCCCTGCTATTACTGGTGCTGGTGGAGGGGCTACGGGCTACTAGGGACTCCTTTACTGTCCAGTGAATGTTTAAGCATCCCTGTAGCACCTTAGTACAAAATAATTCTGGTCCCGCTGTTCAGTGCAGACATGTTGTCTACTGCTGATGAATGGGATGCTAACTACACTCAGAGGGAATCAATAGATAGGAGTGAGACTTGGTGTGTAGTTTGGACATGGTGAGACATGCTAATGATTCAAGTGTCACGCTCGACCGCACAAGCGATGTAACCAAGGACGAGTCTTATCTCTGTACCTGACTGACCCAACACCACCACTACAGACCTCCAGCGAGCAGTGGTGTCCTCCATCAGTCATCCTGTTAGTGCAGCACCATTGTCAGACGGCTGCACCACGCAGGACTACATGCACACAGACCGTTACCACGACTGTCCTTAACACCACGTCACCGTCACCAAAGACTGCAGTGGTGTCGTACCAGACTGTCATGGAGTGACTCAGAATGGCAGCGGGTCATCTTCAGTGAAGAGTCCCGCTTTAGTCTTGGTGGAGACGCCCAACGAATCCGTGTGTGGAGGCACCGTGGTCAGCACCAAGATGAACGGTCTGTTGTCACACGTCCAGAAGACCTGGTGTCCCTCCACCTCCACCCCTACCGCACCATCTGCAGGAACTGTGTGAGGATGTTCAAGCTGCATGGGATGGATTATCACAGGACTCCATCAGGAACCTCTACAGCTCCATACCGAGACGTCTGGCGTGTTGGGTTAGCGAACACGGCGGCCCGATGCCATACTGAGAGACAGACTTCTGTATGTGTAGCTCAATAAATATTGATCATATCAGTCTAAATTTATCATCAGTTATTGATCCTGGTCACCTTTATCCTCCTTCCCAACACACCCGCACTCCCACACCTCCTTCTGGGTGCAGTGGTTCTTTTAAAGATGAGTGGAGCATTAAACAGTGGACACCAAATAAATCTTGGCTGATCGACTACTTTCAGAGTGTGTGTGTGTGTGGGGGGGGAACCACCTTAAGGTAAAAAGAGAGATGGCATTTTCAGGAAGAACTCAGTATCTGGAATCTGTCAAAGCCACACTGTGGCATTTACTCCTGTGAGTGTCTCAATTCCGGAGTTTCCTCGGTACACAGCCGTGTTTTCCCTACCCTCGTACTGCACTTAATTACCGAACGCCTTCGATGCCATGCAGACAGCGTGCCATCCTGATGCACAAACGAAAAAAGGCATAATTGCCGAGCCCGGGTCTAGCGATATTCCTTAACGAATGGCAAACAGTACCCTGAAGACTCTTGTTAAACTTTCCTCCTGGAATATTTTCAATTTGCTTTCATTATCTCGAGGCAACTGACGTGGTGAGACCGCGGGTGTCTTGATACGGCAACATGATCACCTGAAATGCACGACGGCTAATTAACTTTGACTGCGAAACCAAGTCTGGAACAGATGTTTTAGAAAGGCTCCGTCTCTATTCCGATCTTTAATTACAAATCCGCATGCATTCCCCAACTTGATTCGTTCCGTGCTCACAAGCCTCCTGATAAAGATCCGCAGACTGGAATGATGGGTCATAGTGATTTATATCAAAGCTGGCATGAGAGGAGCTCTAATTGAAAGAAGCAGCTCGGAAGGAAATGCCATTATGGTGGAAACCGATGAAGGAGGTTTTGGATCTTGTGCATATCGGAATTACACGGATTGTGGAAGTGTTAAATTCCTGGAACTTACATAGCTGGAGCTGCACCTTGCTGGTTTTTACAGTCCTCTATGAAAGTCAGTGACAAAGTGATTGGGTTTCTGGGCACAACGGCCAATAAAACAGCCATCAGTGGTTCTATAAGGTTCTACACAGAAGGCGTTTGACTGGGGTGTAAAATGTCCAGATGTGGTTCTACACCCCGATTTCCCCCCTATGATCTGGTTCTAGACTGAAGTGAGCTGTTTTCCATTTGTTGGTGAGCTCCTCATGAATAATTAAATGAGCAGTGCTCTCATGCTATTTCGTTAGCTATGCTAGTTACTTGGAGCTAATGCTAGTAGCTAGCGTTCCCTGTGCTAGCTACTGGCTCCATCTGGACACCAACACACAGTAGATTAAAGTTGATCCTCACTATGGAGCTCTCAGTTTAAGATGATCTGCTCCAACCGCCACACACGGATACAATCACACAGCATGACTGCTACTTACAGGCTGCTGTTGGGGTGGTGGTGCTAATAAAGGTGGAGCTGCTCCTCTCTTCAGTCTCTTCAGGGTCAAACGCTGAGCGGAGCTGCTCCATATTGTCCAGAGAGGTTTGGGAAACTGTCCAGAGTAAAACACCACTAACACTTAACCTCTGCTAGCACCTAAATCAACACTGACACTTAAACCACCACTGACACTTAAATGGCACTCACACTTAAACACTGCTAAAACTCAAATACTTCTAACACTCAAACACCACTAACAGTCTAACAACCAAACACCGCTAACACTCACACTGCTAGCACTCAAACACGGCTAACATCCAAATACCGCCAACACTTAAACACCGCTAACAATAACACTACTAGCACTCAAACACTGCTAACACTCAAACACCACTAACAGTCTAACACCCAAACACCGCTAACACTCACACTGCTAGCACTCAAACACCGCTAACACTCAAACACCACTAAAATTTTAACACCACTAACACCCAAACACCGCTAGCACTCAAACACAGCTAACACTCAAACACCGCTAACACTCAAACACCGCTAACACCCAAAAACCGATAACACTCAAACACCACTAACAGTCTAACACCCAAACACCGCTAACACTCACACTGCTAGCACTCAAATATGGCTAACATCCAAATACTGCTAACACTCAAACACAGCTAACACTCACACTGCTAGCACTCAAACACCACTTAAATTTTAACACCGCTAACACCCAAACACCGCTAGCACTCAAACACAGCTAACACTCACACTGCCAGCACTCAAACACCGCTAACACTCAAACACCACTAAAAGTCTAACACAGCTAACACCTAAACACCGCTAACACTCACACTGGCAGCACTCAAACATGGCTAACATTCAAACACCACTAACACCCAAACACCACTAATACTCAAACACTGCTAACACTTAAAAACTTATCATCTCTCTGTATAAATCACCACTTGCAGACCCCTCCACTGCAGGTTAAGCCACAAGTACAAGTTCGAGTACACACTGCTGTAAAGCCATTAGCAAACAGTCTATAACAATCTATAAATCTAGAACCGATAGAACCGATAATCATGTCAGTCAATAAAATACTGTTTCCCTGGAGCGGTAATAATTCTATCAGCTGATACTATAACTAAATATCAGCTTCCTAAAATCAGTAACAGTAAGAAGAGGCTGATATTGAGCCGGCTCCGATGGTGAGGCCTCCTCTCCTGAGCTTCTCTGTGTCCTCATCGTCCTCGTAGCGTAACCGCGAACACCGCTCTGAGCGCTACCCTCGCTGAAAACCCTCTCCCTGCGAGCGACATACCGATCAGCCATCGCACAAAAGGTCTGCACCTGTGCAAAATTGCATTTTCAGATTCAGCCCTAAATTGTGTTTGCCCACTCTGCGCCTCACCTCGCTTCCCAATCTGGTCAATTCAGTTATCAAACAAAGCCAGGTTCCCACGTACCTGAGGAGAGGTGTTGACTCAAACTCCCGCGGATGCTTTAAATTCAGCCGGATTGTTTAGAGGAAAACAGCGGGAGAACCGCTGGAGTGCACCTGCTCGCGATAACCTTGGAATATCCTAAGTAGCGCGTGACTGGCGCGGCGGCCGTGATTAGAAAGCGTATTTCTCCGAGAGGCCGCTCTAGTGGTTTCCGCGGTTCAGGTTCGAGTCCCAGCTGTGCCATTTCCAGGCTGTGCCGCCGTTCCCATACCACTTATGATCGCGTAGTAGAGTCAAGTGCTCTGCTTTGTCCTCCGAGGCCTGCCGAGGCACGCGAGCACAGCCTGACTGAGCGACCTGCGGCGACACCGGGAAGGGAAAGAGCCGAAAGATTCGTTTTGAGGCCTTTTAGGTGGAACTGTGGTGCAACGTTAAGAACCACTCCTGTCATAGCGCCACCAGGCTGGGGGTGGAGACTAGCTTCCAGTCCAAGCGTTCCAGCAATGCTGTTTTATTGATAGGCGTTTTCCTTCCGCACACACACACACCGTCCACACAGGCACTGTCCAGAGCGGAGGACCTTTAGGTGGGGACATAACCCTAATCGTAAAGCCATGTTGACCAGTCAGAGGCTTGGGAGCGTCCCAACCCAGTGCACCTCTACTGGTGCTGCACTGCTGTCCACACTATTCAGCCTTGTAGTGTGCGGTTTGGGATGCAGCCCCTATGTGGTGGGGGTGCTGGATCTAGCAGCCAGACCAATATCACGCTTCTGCGTTCTCCTTCCGGCCTCCGAACCTCTGAACCACACTACCCATCAGCCATCTCTGCAGGATGTCTTACCCATCCTCAATCCACCAATCACAACCCAGCTTAATCTCACCCGTCTCTCGTTACCTACCCTGTCCGTTTGCTCGACCTCTTCGTGAGGTATTGCTTCCCCTCACGTTGCTGTTTCTTGTCGCTCATTCTTCTGAAACTTTGCCGTCCCAGTCACTGTCCCATTCCCCGTCCCTGATGGTGCTGTACTTGATGTGATGTGCTGTGAGGACCTAGGAGGAATCCCCCTGTGGTGCTTATGCTAGCCCGTCACCCACGGAGCTGGCTCAGTGTGTATAGGTCACCTGACCTTTGGAGGAGCTGGCGTGGCAGGACCATCGCTGATGTCCTAGTTGCTTTGCATGTCTTTTCTTGATGGCGCCAACCAAGCGCTCGTCTCGCGGCAGGAATGGCGGGGTCCTCCTCCTTTGGTTTAAACAGATGCTTTGGAGACAAAACTGGGGCTGGGTGAAACGACAAGAGCGGCATAGGAGAGACAGCGGCTCAGGATTGAAGTAGCAGCAGCCATATAAACGAGGACCCCTGTGAAGCCACAGATACACCATCCATCCCACCCAGGATCACAAAGGACGTGGATCACACGAGCTGGAAAGCTGGAGTAAATTATGGATGAAAGGCTCCACCAACACTAACCAGCATCTGTATCTGGGATGAAGGGGGCTCTCTTTGTTTGGATCTCCCCGGACAAGAGAGACGGAGTGTTTTCATGTCTGAGCTCGGGCTTGCTGCCTCTCGCTGATGGTGTTTATCTTCTTTAGAGCTAGATACGCCGTTCACGAAGGAGGACTGCGCCCAGGGCTCTACCACGAGATGCTGATGGTAGTAATTATGTGAGAGCATGGATTCACATTGTTACGTTGCTCAGTTCCACCATATGATGATCCAAATTGGGGAAGAATCGTGTGCTAATTAGGGACTTATGGTATAATTACTCTGGGAAGGGGACGAGGAGAGGAGTACAGTGTATTTGGCCTTACCCATTTCACACGTCACCTAGCGCTTCCTCTTTTTTGTTCTGATGGAAACGACCCACGAATCTGTGAGTCATCCTGACGACTTTCCTTAACACCACGTCACCGTCACCAAACACTGCAGTGGTGTCATACCAGACTGTCATGGAGTGACTCAGAATGGCAGCGGGTCATCTTCAGTGACGAGTCCCGCTTTAGTCTTGGTGGAGACGCCCAACGAACCCGTGTGTGGAGGCACCGTGGTCAGCACCAAGATGAACGGTTTGTAGTCACACGTCCAGAAGACCTGGTGTCCCTCCACCTCCACCCCTACCGCACCATCTGCAGGAACTGTGTGAGGATGTTCAAGCTGCATGGGATGGATTATCACAGGACTCCATTAGGAACCTCTACAGCTCCATACCGAGACGTCTGGCGTGTTGGGTTAGCAAACACGGCGGCCCGACGCCATACTGAGAGACAGACTTCTGTATGTGTAGCTCAATAAATATTGATCATATCAGTCTAAATTTATCATCAGTTATTGATCCTGGTCACCTTTATCTTCCTTCCCAACACACCCGCACTCCCACACCTCCTTCTGGGTGCAGCTTCCAGGGGTCAGCACAAACCAGAAGCAGGTCACTATGATCTGTAATGAGCTGTAAGACATTTGTGTTCCATGTTTCCCCTGTAAACAGTAAATGTGCAGCAAACGGATGTTGGTTAAAACAGAATGCTGACTAAAGCTGACCTGGTCCAACCAGTGATGTAGCTAAGCCAGCCTCCACCAGAGCTGTGATGACCAGCCTGTTGGGTTTATGCTAAGGACTGTACTGGGATCAGTCTCTCCCTCGATGACGTCCAGTGCAATGTATTCTGAGAGGGGTTCGTTCCCCTGGGGAGCCCGGCACGTCAGGTCTGGACGGGTTCAGATTGATCCGACGGACAGTTATCCAGGCGGAAAGCCAGCGCTCTCTGACCTGGAGCCGTGGCAGGACAGCACTGGGGTATTAATATTCCAGACGAGCGAAGAGCCTCAGCCGTGTATTCATACCTGCAGCTGCTTCCTCTGGAGTAATCACACATCGGTGGAACATAGTAATGGTCCCTATGTCCATTCCTATGATATAGGAACACCTGAAGTCGGCAAACCCTTCATAACCCTTCATAACCCCTCCAGAAACCCCCGATAAACTCTCCAGAAACCCTTTACAAACCCTCTATAAACTCTCTATATAAACCCTCCATAAACCCTCTATAAACTCTCTATATAGACCCTCCATAAACCCTCCAGAAACCCTCCATAAACCCTCCATAAACCCTCCAGAAACCTTTCATAAACCCTCTATAAACTCTCTATATAGACCCTCCAGAAACCCTCCAGAAACCCTCCATAAACCCTCCATAAACCCTCTATAAACTATAGACTATATAACCCCTGCCCTCCATAAACCTTTCATAAACCCTCTATAAACTCTCTATATAGACCCTCCAGAAACCCTCCAGAAACCCTCCATAAACCCTCCATAAACCCTCTATAAACTCTCTATATAGACCCTCCATAAACCCCTGATAAACTCTCCAGAAACCCTTCACAAACCCTCTATAAACTCTCTATAAGCCCTCCAGAAACCCTTTATAAACCCTCCAGAAAAGCTGTTACCTTCTTCAGTCCTGCGTCACATGAGCATTTGGCCCTGTGTTACTCCAACTGGCCCCGCATGACGAGCTTCTGGGTGATTCGGCCAATGACGACAGTCGGTTGAGCGAATGCAGAGGCTGCAGAGAAGGACCAGCGTCAGTGGCTTCGGCTCTAGACCGAAGAGATGATACTAACGTGAATGGGTGATGGTGGCACTGCGGGGGAAAGGCAGGCTGAGCTCCACCGCAGGACGTGAAGGCTCGAAAGCCTCGGAGAGCCGACAGACTAGGTGAGGTCTAACTCTGAGCACTACACACCACGGAAACTGGGAATGTTGCCTCACTGATATGTCTTTCTGTCCTCAACCGGGATCAGTGGATGATGGGTGTCCACCTCAAGCCTGGTTCCTCTCGAGGCTTCTTCCTCTGACTCTAAGGGAGTTTCTCCTCGTCACTGTTGACTCTGGCTTGCTCACGACGGGCTTGGACCCAGATTCCGTTTCCTACATCTGTACACAGACTTTCTTTTCCTTAATATAAACTCCTTTTCTGTTTTAAGCTGCTTTGAGACGTTAGTTGTAAAAAGCGGTATACAATTAAATATTGATTGATTGATTGATTGATTGACATGTCAGAACTCATCACCCAGGATTGGGCTGGGAGACTCCCGCAATTCAGTCTGATCTTCCACTCTCCCACAACCAAGTACATTAAGCTCATTGCTGGATCCAAGTTTCTGGATATAGAGCGAGCAGGTTGCTGATTGGTAGTCAGAGGTTCCGCCCCCTGTAGGTCTTTGGAAAAGAAGGCTGCACTTCTTCAGATGCTTCATGTGTGAAGGAGAAGACTCTGCTCGGTGTGGAATGTCCTCTCGCTGTCTGGAAGCTCAGTGCCCCAGATGAGAGATCGAGGAGGTTGGTGAGGAGCCACCTTGTGAAGCAGCTTAACTGTCATTAAGATGCTGCAGTCGATTATAGGAATTTGGGAATTTCCGATTAGGATGTTTATAATGTTTAAATTCCAGTTCGGAAACCCAAGCAATTTCCACACTGCACCCATGATGCACAGCTACATGCTAGCCTTCTTCTAAAAGTGGAAGATGTTTGGGATGGTGTTTCTGGTTTCCATGGGAATGTAAATGGTCTGATATGTGCTGAATCGCTGCACTCCGGATCTCCAACAAACAAATTCCTCAGTATAGTTGGCGGCCCTGGGAGTGTACAGTACAGTGTACAAGGCTTGCTCTGGAACACATCCTGTGCCGGCCACCAGAGGGCGATGTTTACATTGGCCTTTCAACTGGGAGTTCAAATCCAACTTGAGTGAGTCACCTGTTAGAGGTAGTTCCCACAGATTTCCAAAAGGGTTCACATCTGGGAATTTTACGGACCAGTGTGAAGGCTCCTGGATGTTCATCATACCACTGATGGAAACCTGGCTGTCCAGCAGCTCAGTGTAGACTCTGTGGATCTACTGTCACCTCAACGAAGAACCGTTTCTACCTAATTAAACACCCCCAGGACGTCACAGAGGGCACTTGGCTTTTGGTTCCGATCACAGTTGCCTCTGGTGTTGCTTGAGGGAAAACCGAGATCACGGAAAACTGATTTCCAGCAAACACAGCTTTTTCACATACGGCAAAAGGATCCGGATCTCCAAACTGAGCTACAAACATCAAGACATATGTGGAAGAACACTGAGTTTCTGAATGAAGTGATTTCCCGGTGTGTGTCCTTCGTGATGCCACAGTTCGGCCGTATTCCGAGATATTCCATCCTTCCGTCCCTTCGTGTGAGGGCGGCTTTTGAAACAGTAGGCACCTAAACTGCGAATGAAACAGACGGCTCTACAAACACAGCCAGATGGTCCTAAAATAAGATATACAAATAGGAGCTTCCATAAATATCAGCGGAATCTTGGAACAGGATCCGGAACTAGAAGGAATTTCTAGAAAAAGGATAAAGTGGAGTAGAGTGATGCAGGTTGGCCAGGACAGCGGCCAAAAACGAGAGGCAGAAGAAATCATAGTACACCAAAAATATGGAAACCAATACGGCCATCGAGGGAGGACAAAAATAGACCGGAGAGAGGGAGGGAGGCGGAGAGCGAGCGAGCGAGTGAGAGAGAGAGAGAGAGAGACTGGAAAGCTGGCCTGTTGGCTGTAATGAGATGGCTGACTGCCCACACACACAGCAAGGGAAAGGTGAAGAAAGCAAAGCCACCATCGCCGCAGCTTAGCCACCACCTGAGTCAGACTTGTCCTGTCATCTCCGAAGCTAATTGGCACCTGCAGAGGGGAAAGGACTGCCTCAAGCGCCGCACACATACACATCCTGGCCTCCTCCCTCCCCCCAGAGAGCTATCCATTAGGCAGCCCACTGATCATTCAAACTTAGCCGTGACTCAAGGGCGAGTCACCAAAATCAAAACAACCCTGTTATTATTCCGCGATTTGAGGAGCATAAGCGCGTGGGCGACTTCAATAAACCTGCCAGAAAGTTCCTCCACGTTAACTCAGCACCTTGTGAAAATTCGCGGGGCACCCTGCCTCGCTTTGTCACGCCGCCAAACTTATTATACTTTGCCTTGTTTCGGATTCAAGGCAGCCGACCGCCTTTTTTCCTCCGCTTTCACGGCTTGTTTGGTTGGAAGGAGTTTGGAGCTGTTGTGTTTTTCACACTTTGTCACGAGCGTTAATTGAAAGGCAGGTCAAATCGCTGCCTCGTGAGTCTTCTTTGGTTTTCCACCTGAAACAGAGGCACTCGCTGCAGGAGAACTCATTCAAGACGAGGAATCTCGGGAACTCTCTGAAACTACGAGTCCGGGGAGGAAGGGGAGTTCATTGTCAGCCTCTTTACTAGGAAATCCAGCACCTACCCAGAATGACCCTAATTACCCTGTATTCATTGGGCAAGTGAGGGTCAAAAGTTTGGGGTCACCAGATTGAATGCATGATTTTTAAAACCTTGATCAAAAAGCGTATGTTCAAATGACGAGGTTCATGTTTTAGACAAGGGGTGTGGATTTAAAATTAATACAGCTAAGCACATTAATGGAGTAAACAGATATATAATATTATCTAATATACGTCACATAGCAACGAACCAGAAAGCAACTTAACTCAACCTAATTGTGCCATCTCTACCAATTGGCATAGCATCACCTTAACAACTACCTGAGACATATGTGGCTAGAAACCATAATAGATACCATAACAATGGTCTTGCTTCACCTTAACAGCCACCTGAGATACCATAGCAATGACCTAGCATCACCTTAACAGCCACCTGAGATACCATAGCAATGACCTAGCATCACCTTAACAGCCACCTGAGATACCATAGCAATGACCTAGCACCACCTTAAGAGCTACCTGAGATACCACAGTCATGGCCTTGCATCTCCTTAACAACCATCTAGGACACTATAACTATGGCCTAGCATCACACTATGATCCACCAAGCATACCATAGCAACAGTCTAACACCTTAATAACGACCTGGGATACCAAAGCAGTGGTCTGATGTCACCTTAATAACCACATGGGATACCACAGCAATGCCCTAGCTTCAATTAACTATCCACCTGGGATCCCATCGCAAAAGCCTAGCATCACTTTAACAACCCCCTTGGGACAAAATAGCAATGGCCTAGCAACTCCTTAACAACCACCTGGGACACCCAACCGCAATAACCCAGCATCATTTTAACAACCACCTGGGATACTAAAGAAACAGCTTAGCTACACTTTTACAACCACCTGGAATATCCTAGCCAGAGCCCAGCATCGCTTTGACAAACATTAGAGAAACCATAGCAACAACCTAGCAACACTTTGCCATCCACCTGGGATACTATAGCAACAGGCTAGCAACACCTTTAAAACCACATGAAAGACCATAGCAACGGCTTAGCAACATCTTAACAACCACCTGGGATTCCTAAGAAACAGCTTAGCTACACTTTTACAACCACCTAGAATATCATAGCCAGAGCCCAGTATCGCCTTGACAAACATTAGAGAAACCATAGCAACAACCTAGCAACACTTTAACAACCACCTGGGATACTAAAGAAACAGCTTAGCTACACTTTTACAACCACCTGGAATATCATAGCCAGAGCCTAGCATCGCCTTGACAAACATCAGAGAAACCATAGCAACAACCTAGCAACACTTTGCCATCCACCTGGGATACTATAGCAACAGGCTAGCAACACCTTTACAACCACATGAGAAACCATAACAACGGCTTAGCAACATCTTAACAGCCACCTGGGATACCACAGAAACACCCTAACATGAGAAAGCGGCTCTGTGGTCAGACGCTGAGACACGACAGGACGACTAGCAGAACAGGCAGGGCGTGAACCAGCTCCAGAGCGGCCCCTGAGAGAAGAACGAACGTGTGTAGTGTGCTGGAAGGCCCTGACTCCGGGCCCCGACCCCATCGCTGGATGGAGTACAGGCATGTGTTTACTCGCCCCGTCCAACGTCAACGATCTGACGGAGACCGGGACACAGAGATGTGACTCGCGGGCTCCCGACAGCTCGGCTATCTCCTCCTCGCCGCAGTCAGACTTTCATTACTGTCTGTGCCGCGTCACCTGCGGCGGACGCTGTCACGCCGATAAGCCCGAGATGGCATCAGTGACATTCCAATCACATTAAATCCGGCATCCCCCTGCCGGGAGACGGGCCGCTGGATCCTCCAGGCACACTGACAGCGCTGATCTGGCTGCAAGTGACAACCCCCCGCATACCCTCATCTCCCAGCCCCCCAGCCCCGGCATTAACCCTCAGAACTCCACAGATAGATCTGATGGCAAGTCATACAGCCTACATGAGTCGCCTCGTTAATTCAATTAGCTAATTAAACTAACGGCTCCTCAATCAGGCACGTGATACTGCAGTTAGACAATTCGTACTATACAGTCATATGCAAAACTTCATATATGGTTATTAGTGCATCGTGTTCTGTATATACGCTCGAATATACTATACATGCATATACGTTATATCAGGTATGCGTTTTAAATAGGTGTAATTACATTCATACCACTTTGTAATGAAGCAGTATGACTGAGTGAGTATTACCAGATACCAGAAATTACTCTATCAAATTCACACTACATACATAACTATATACACACATATCATTATATACAGTATATACAGTGAGTCCAAGAAGTATTTGATCCCTTGCTGATTTTCTTCGTTGGCCCACTAATAAAGACATGATCATTCTATACTTTTAATGGTAGATGTATTCTTACATGGAGAGACAGAATATTAAAAAGAAAATCCAGAAAATAAATCTAAGGAATATATATTAATTGATTTGTATTTCATGGAGTGAAATAAGTATTTGATCCCTCTTGCCAAACACACTCAATACTTAGTGGCAAAGCCTTTGTTTGCAAGCACAGCGGTGAGACGTTTGTTGTAGTTAACCACAAGTTTAGCACACACACCAGGGGGAATTTTGGCCCACTCTTCTTTGCAGATCCTCTCTAAATCATGAAGGTTGGTGGGCTGTCGCTTGGCAACTCTGACCTTCAGCTCCCTCCATAGATTTTCGATCGGATTGAGGTCTGGCGACTGGCTGGGCCACTCCATGACCTTAATGTGATTCTTCTTGAGCCAATCCTTTGTTGCCTTTGCTGTATGTTTAGGGTCGTTATCATGTTGGAAGACCCAACCACGGCCCATTTTCAGATCCCTGGCAGAGGGGAGGAGGTTGTCCCTCAGGATTGTGCGGTACATGGCTCCATCCATCTTCCCAGTGATGCGGTGAAGTAGCCCTGTACCCTTGGCAGAGAAACACCCCCAAAACATTATGCTTCCACCTCCATGCTTGACGGTGGGCACAGTGTTCTTGGGGTCATAGGCAGCATTTTTCTTCCTCCACACATGGCGGGTGGAGTTGAGGCCAAAAAGTTCAATTTTGGTCTCGTCTGACCACAAAAACCTTCTCCCAATAACTTGGTTCATCTTTCAAATGATCATTGGCATACTTGAGGCGCGCCTCCACATGTGCTCTCTTCAGCAGGGGTACCTTTCGGGCACTGCAGGATGTGAATCCATTGTTGCGCAAAGTGTTGCCAATTGTTTCCTTGCAAACTGTGGTCCCAGCTGCCTTCAGGTCATTTGCTAACTCCTGCCGAGTGGTTGCAGGACGATTTCTGACCGTTCTCAGCATCATTGCCACCCCACGAGGCGAAATCTTCTTTGGAGCACCGGGCCGAGGTCTGTTGATTGTCATGTTATACTCTTTAAACTTTCTGATAATTGCACCAATAGTTGTTACTTTCACATCCAACACCTTACTAATCTTTTTGTAGCCCATTCCAGCTTTGTGAAGGTCAGCAATTCTGACTCTGAGGTCCTGTGACAGCTCTTTGGTTTTACCCATGTTGGAGACTTGAAATCTGTGTGATCTGTCTGATTCTGTGGACAGGTGTTTTTCACACAAGTGATTAGTGAGAACAGGTGGCTTCAGGTCAGGTAACAAGTTGATTGGGAGTGTCTAACTGGTCTGTAAAAGCCAGAACTGCTAATGAATACTAAGGGATCAAATACTTATTTCACTCCATGAAATACAAATCAATTAATATATATTCCTTAGATTTATTTTCTGGATTTTCTTTTTAATATTCTGTCTCTCCATGTAAGAATACATCTACCATTAAAAGTATAGAATGATCATGTCTTTATTAGTGGGCCAACGAAGAAAATCAGCAAGGGATCAAATACTTCTTGGACTCACTGTACACTCGTCACCAACCAATCAGCTGCACCCAGAAGGAGGTGTGGGAGTGCAGGTGTGTTGGGAAGGAAGATAAAGGTGACCAGGATCAATAACTGATGATAAATTTAGACTGATATGATCAATATTTATTGAGCTACACATACAGAAGTCTGTCTCTCAGTATGGCGTCGGGCCGCCGTGTTCGCTAACCCAACACGCCAGACGTCTCGGTATGGAGCTGTAGAGGTTCCTGATGGAGTCCTGTGATAATCCATCCCATGCAGCTTGAACATCCTCACACAGTTTCTGCAGATGGTGCGGTAGGGGTGGAGGTGGAGGGACACCAGGCCTTCTGGACGTGTGACGACAAACCGTCCATCTTGGTGCTGACCACGGTGCCTCCACACACGGATTCGTTGGGCGTCTCCACCAAGACTAAAGCGGGACTCGTCACTGAAGATGACCCGCTGCCATTCTGAGTCACTCCATGACAGTCTGGTACGACACCACTGCAGTCTTTGGTGACGGTGACGTGGTGTTAAGGACAGTCGTGGTAACGGTCTGTGTGCATGTAGTCCTGCGTGGTGCAGCCGTCTGCCGATGGTGCTGCACTAACAGGAGGACTGATGGAGGACACCACTGCTCGCTGGAGGTCTGTAATGGTGGTGTTGGGCACATGCTAGATAATCCGTGGTTCGTGTAATCCTCCCAGATCCTTTGTGTCGTTGGCACATCCTTTCTTCTATCCACTGCCAACAACGGCGTGCTATGGTAGTATCTGCTCACCCGGTTTGCCGTGCGATACGTCAATGAGACCTACTCGCTTCCCGGAGCCCTGTGATGTGACCCCAACTCCTCCAACCGCTCAAATTGCTTTGGAACTCTTCTCCGAGGCATACGGCATACTTCACATGCATAGCGTACTTAAGTCACATGGTTTCAATGTAACCCTGTTACCCTGGTTACCGAGCTCAGCCCCGGCTGTGTTATCAGACTAGAGGCTCAGGATTTTACAGGATCTGGCAACCCGGGCTGAGAAAGGTTACACTGTATGTCGATGAGCGACAGAGCAGCCAGGATGTTCTCCTACGTCCGGCTTCACCTCTCAACCTTGCAGTTATGGGTCTATTTCATCCACAGAGCACCACCCACCCCCCATCCCTGCGCTCCACCACTACTGCTTTCCTCTTCCCTGCGTCGCCCCGAGCGCTTGTTCAAGCTTCATCATCAGCGGCTGGGAATGTTTTTTTTTTTCTCGCTGGGAAGTAATATCTTTCGGGATGACAAACGGCCTGAGGAAATGTTCATATAATGTACATGGCTCAACTTTATCCTCCGCTCTCGCACATGCCTTCCTTTCCGGGCCCTTGGTAGGACACCTGAAAGAGGGATGGATCCGCCGAGCATTCATATTTTCTACGGCGCCAGCGTTTCCTTCGCCTCCCCTAAACGTGAGACCATGCAAATGAGCCGCCCCGTATCCATTTTACATGCCTTTGGCTGATAACTTATTCAGGGGATATTAATAATCTATTAGCCGGCATGTAAATGGTTGACAAATGAGCTCTTACTAATTCATTAGTATTGTAAAATTCAATTTCACAAGCTGAGAAAGACCCACCTGGACCCTTAATGCATCTTATTGTAGTTTTAACAACTTTTCAAATGACCTTCCTGCGCTGAGGAGCGCTGACGTAATCCTGGAGGCCAGTCTGCATGCAGATGGGGGTTTGAGGCTGGTGTGGGGAAATGACTTAGCTTGGAGAAGCTACACGGCCCAGTTAGCAATGGCTGAGTAACCCTTTCCAGGTTTCAGTGACTTTGATCTGCATCTGTAGGTGAATCTCTTTAGAACGTAGCTAGAACTTTAGAACTCGTGCTGAGACCTTCTAGTTCCCTCATGTTTAGGCCCAGCAGGTCTGGCAGGGATCATGTCTGGATTACATAGACTAGTAGTCGATTGAACTGGTTGATTTAGTGCCTAAGGGGATAATAACTTTTTCACACAGGAGTGTATATAACCTATAGATCAAATACACAGTCAATTAGAGTACATACCCTATCGATCACACACAAGCAATGTGTGTATATACTCTAAAGACCACATACACAGTCACTGAGTGTATATACCCCATAGACCACATACACAGTCAATGAGAGTATATACCCTATAGATCACATACACAGTCACTGAGTGTATATACCCTATAGATCACATACACAGTCAATGAGAGTATATACCCTATAGATCACATACACAGTCAATAAGTGTATATACCCTATAGATCACATACACAGTCAATGAGAGTATATACTCTATAGATCACATACACAGTCACTGAGTGTATATACCCTATAGATCACATACACAGTCAATGAGAGTATATACCCTATAGATCACATACACAGTCAATAAGTGTATATACCTCATAGACCACATACACAGTCACTGAGTGTATATACCCCATAGACCACATACACAGTCAATTAGTGTACATACCCTATCGATCACACACAAGCAATGTGTGTATATACTTTATAGACCACATACAGTCAATTAGTGTATATTCCCCATAGACTACATACACAGTCACTGAGTGTATATACCCCATAGATCACATACATACTCAATGAGTGTATATACTCTATAGATCACATACACAGTCAATTAGTGTACATACCGTATCAGTCACACACAAGCAATGAGTGAATATACCCTATAGACCACATACACAGTCACTGTGTGTATATACCCCATAGACCACATACACAGTCAATGAGTGTATATACCCTATAGACCACATACACAGTCACTGTGTGTATATACCCCATAGACCACATACACAGTCACTGAGTGTATATACCCCATAGACCACATACACAGTCACTGAGTGTATATACCCCATAGACTACATACACAGTCACTGAGTGTATATACCCCATAGACTACATACACAGTCACTGAGTGTATATACCCCATAGACTACTTACACAGTCACTGAGAATATATACCCTATAGACCACATACACAGTCACTGTGTGTATATACCCCATAGACCACATACACAGTCAATGAGAGTATATACCCCATAGACCACATACACAGTCACTGAGTGTATATACCCCATAGACCACATACACAGTCAATTGGTGTACATACCCTATCGATCACACACAAGCAATGTGTGTATATACCCTATAGACCACATACAGTCAATTAGTGTATATTCCCCATAGACTACATACACAGTCACTGAGTGTATATACCCCATAGACCACATACACAGTCACTGAGTGTATATACCCCATAGACCACATACACAGTCACTAAGTGTATAGACCCCATAGACCACATACACAGTCAATTAGTGTATATACCCTATAGATCACATACACAGTCACTGTGTGTATATACCCCATAGACTACATACACAGTCACTGAATGTATATACCACATAAACAGTCACTGAATGTATATACCCTATAGATCATATACACAATGAGTGTATATACTATTAATCTCCTGTATAAAGTAAATGAAACCGGGTTGGGAGCGTAGATAGTCGCGTCGCTGTTAGACATGTGACTTTATGCAGGGTAAGATGCATGTCCATGATAACTCCAGACTGATGGATGAATGATGTCCATCAGCGCGGTGTCTCAGGGGACACCAGCCTTACTGTCCACAGTCACGTCCAGCTGGTGTTTCCCAGAGCAGGACGCTCTCGCATGGCCTGTTTATGTATTCTGTCTGGCGTCAAGCACTTCATCATTTAGCATGGCGCTCTTTGTCATCTCCGCTAGCCGACAGCCTGTCAGAGGCAGCTGTTACTGGACAACTTGAGTCATGAGAGCCACCGCACTAGCACGCAAAGGGCGAAGATAAGCTCGGGACGGGCGGCTCACGCCACTCTGGAGCAAGTGGGATGAGATGGACGGGGGACTGGTGTTTTATCTTTGGCCTGCGACGAAGAGCGAGGTGGAGACTAAGAGCCAAACAGGAACAAGGTGAATGCTAAGAGGTGCTTTGGCTCTGAAGCCGGACATTCACATGGCTCCTCATAGCAGGGTCTCCTGATGCTGATCTTACAGCCTAAAGACACCAGACTATAAACTAGCCCTCATGGAATTATCCAGTCCACCTTAAACCCTCCAGAGTGGAGCTGTACAGGAGGATGGAGCAGCTTCCTTACCCTGCAGTGGAGCTGATAGAACAAGGTTCATTACTAAGCAGGTTTGGAGCGATTCTATTGGTCGGTCCATCATGAATATTCACTAACCTGAAAGGAGAACTAGAGCTTTTACACTGTGCAGAAAAAGAGATCAAAGTTTTTACACCACTAAATATATATTAGAGGTGGAGATATGGAGGAGTACCATACTGTGTACATCAGGAGCAGATGTGGTGGATCAGGGTATGGACTGGTTCAGACTCTCAGCAGGTGGAGCTGTTCAGTGTACGACTGTAGAGTCTATAAGGTCACCAGCTCCATCCATTTAGAGGTAGTGTGTTTGTATATATATTCATCAGGAGAACAGCTGCACCCAGAAGGAGGTGTGGAAGGAGGTGTGGGAGTGTTGGGAAGGAAGTTAAAGGTGACCAGGATCAATAACTGATGATAAGTTTAGACTGATATGATCAATATTTATTGAGCTACACATACAGAAGTCTGTCCCTCAGTATGGCGCCAGGCCGCCGTGTTCGCTAACCCCACACGGCAGACGTCTCGGTATGGAGCTGTAGAGGTTCCTAATGGAGTCCTGTGATAATCCATCCCATGCAGCTTGAACATCCTCACACAGTTCCTGCAGATGGTGCGGTAGGGGTGGAGGTGGAGGGACACCAGTCCTTCTGGACGTGTGACTACAAACCGTCCATCTTGGTGCTGACCACGGTGCCTCCACACACGGATTTCGCTTGGCGTCTCCACCAAGACTAAAGCGGGACTCGTCACTGAAGATGACCCGCTGCCATTCTGAGTCACTCCATGACAGTCTGGTACGACACCACTGCAGTGTTTGGTGACGGTGACGTGGTGTTAAGGACAGTCGTGGTAACGGTCTGTGTGCATGTAGTCCTGCGTGGTGCAGCCGTCTGCTGATGGTGCTGCACTAACAGGAGGACTCATGGAGGACACCACTGCTCCTGGAGGTCTGTAATGGTGGATGTTGGGTCAGTCAGGTACAGAGGTAAGACCCGTCCTTGGTTACGTTGCATGCATGGCTGTACTGGAACTGCCTGGACCGGGCATGCCAACACCAAGTTCAGGTTTACATGATACGAGGAAAAACTAAAACGAGAGGTGACACGTAAAGAAACGGATTCCTGAGAGCGGAGCAGTTTGGGTTGCCTGCAGTTCACGTTAAATTATCATCAGATCTAAGAACAAAAACAGTTCAGCCCTCTAAACACGGCCTCCAGCCCTCCGCCGGGACTATATTTACCGCAGGGCGACTAATTTGTCATTGCTGACACACAAAGGCCACAGCGGAGACAGCCGTAATCCTAATCGATGGGCTCGGGAGTTGCCCGGACCAATACATCCCTCTCAGTCACCTCCACGCCGCTGAATTACTTCCCCACAGCTTCCTCTCCCGTCTGGCTCAGGAAGGCACGAGACTTCCGAAAATAAAAGAGAGGAGGGTGAAGCATTAGGGAGGTCCTGGAAAAGCATAAACCAGTCAGCTAACGTTAATTAATACTGATGCTGCTTTCAGGAAATCCAGTTAATACCCCGGATAACGGTTTGTATAAGTTACATGCGTCTTTCCGGAGTTGGGAAAGAATATTCATCACACTGCACTTTTAAACGCGCCATAGACTGTACAGCTGTATCTGCACGGTGACGGTGTAATGAGGAGAGTTCGGTACGTAGAACCCACACACCATGACCCTCAAACACTGTTCCTCCTTCAAATACACATCCTGCATTTCCAAAAGAGGATGGGAAAACAGGCTGATTCCCAAATCCTGAACTGTTACTGAACAGGCTCATTAATATACACGCCCCCAACATTTACATACCACCACAACCGGGCTGCAGAACCAACATGGTGGACTATGTGGAGAACTCCAGCATTCCAGGCTGGGAAGGGGATTTCGGCACTTTCCATTCGCTTCCAAAGGATCCCGACTGTCAGCGGTACATGGTGGATGTTCATCTTTAGTCCAGGCTGGAGTTCTTCCTGTTCACCAGCTTCCTAATCCAATGTTCCGTTCCACCTTAACAGGTAACATCTTTAACAGGATCCCGGAACACCTTTAATCCTGCAGTCTGCACATTGCACTCCGGACAGATTCCCAAACCTCTCTGGACAATATGGAGCAGCTCCGCTTAGCGTCTGACCCTGAAGAGACTGAGGAGAGGAGCAGCTCCACCTTTATTAGCACCACCACCCCAACAGCAGCCTGTAAGTAGCAGCCATGCTGTGTGATTGTATCCGTGTGTGCCGGTTGGAGCAGATCATCTTAAACTGAGAGCTCCATAGTGAGGATCAGCTTTAATCTACTGTGTGTTGGTGTCCAGATGGAGCCAGTAGCTAGTACAGGGAACGCTAGCTACTAGCATTAGCTCCAAGTAACTAGCATAGCTAGCTAAATAGTATGAGGGTCTACTGTATTTTATTAATTGTAAGAACGATGAGTTCTAGATATCGTAAAGGCCTGTACTCTGAAGATGTTCTTATGACAGATGACTGTGTGGAAGTTGGAAAACTGATTTCCTAAACAGAGAAGGAACTTTGCACTGTTGGCCAGGTATTATTCTCAGCACCGCAGCTACACTGACGTGGTGTAATGTGTGGTAGGAGTGTGTGAGGCACACTGGGAGCAGGTCTCCTCCAGGTGTGGCTTGGTTTCTCCCCAGAAGCAGGAGTTTAATGGGATATTGATTAAAATATGAATTGGGAGCACGTGTGGAAGCGAGGTGATGCGCAGCTATTACAAACTACCTCGCCCCGTGGCCGGGAGACGCCGATCGATGGCGGATTAATTGCGCTTTCCCAATGGGGCCCGGGAACACATGGAAAACAGGCCTGAGCTGAGGCAGCAGAGGTACCTGAACAGAGAGTTCGCATTCCTGCTGCACTGTCCGGTTTGTAGGCCAGCATCGGTTCTCCCTGGATGAGCCAGTTATGATTCAGCTTCAGTCACTACTCGTCACATTAATACCTCAGCTGTCAGCGCAGACCTCGTATCTCCAGAACGGTGATTGAACAGCCATCAGGCTGGAGAAGGTTCTAGAACCGTCTCTAAGGAGTTTGGACTCCACCTCCACAGTCAGACAGACCGTGTACACATGGAGGAGGTTCAGGACCACCGTTACCCTAGGCAGGAGGGGTCCGCCAACAGAGATCACTCCAAGAGTCCAATCCACAAGGTCACAAAGGAACCCAGGGGAACGTCTAAGCAGCTAAAGGCTCCAGTGGCTAATGCTTATGAGTCCACCATCAGGAGAACACTGAACATCAATGGTGTGCATGGCAGGGCTTCACGGAGGAACCCACTCCTCTCCAAACTGAACATTGCTGCCCATCTGCAGACTGATAAAGACCACATGGATGAGCCAGAAGGGCTACTGGAACAGTGTTCTGTGGACGGATAAGACCAAAATAGACCCATTTGGTTCCAACGAGATCCGTTCTGTCTGGAGAAAGGAGAACCCTGCATTCCAGTATTAGAACCCTATCCCCTCTGTGAAACATGGTGGTGGTAGTATCAGGGTGTTAGGCTGAATCTGCATTATGTTAGCCATGTGCAGGACTACACTGTCGTATGTCAAAAGCTCTGTATCTCCATCTAGTGTTTAAAGGAGGAATTGCAGGGCCCTGTGGCCGAGATTTAAGTTGCTCCCTGTTACGTAGTCTTTACTGACCATAATTAAAAAGCCCACTGGACAAAAAAAAAAGTCCGCTGTGACTGGATTTGGCATGCACTGGACCCTTTTTCTGGATGTAGGCTCTATCAATATCCAGACACACTTGCATCAAAGAATTGGAAAAGCGTTCCCTGGCACACTTCAGAGGAGAATTCCCTGTAGACTGGGATTGTATCCACTTCTGGTAGACCCGTATGACCGTACGCTTCCATACACCTGCAGATTCAGCTACTTCCTCCACACTATGGTCTTTGGCCACGCCCACATGCAGTCCCTCCTTTTAGCCAATCATTAACATCTGCTCTGGAGCCATTTTCCACACGTGGAACGAGACATTCCCTGCACTGTGCCAAGAAAAGTCACCTTGTGTGTTTAAGGTGGCAGTACCTTCAGGCTCCTGCAGATGGTGCTGTAAGAGTGTGATGGGCTATTCATACCTGCCATACTGGTCAACTAGCAGTGGCTGAAATCTCATGCATGTCTAATCACAGCTGTTGCTGGTGGAGGTATTAGAGACTGTTGGGGACGTTACGAGGGAGTTGTTGACACGCATGTCGTCTTGTGCGCTAATGTGGAAACCGTGAGCAGGCGAGTCGTGTCCTTGTTGAGGACGACTGGTCTTTCCAGTGTCTCCGGATGCTGAATAGAACCTCCCCGTGTCTCTGGCTTCTCAGCAAACTGTAAAAGCTAATGTGTATCAGAGATATTAAATATGTATGACGTACGGGCAGGCTCAAAGGGGATAAGCCGCCCTGTGGCCACCCAAGCAAAAATGTCATTTCGCCAGCAAAGATAAGGAATTAGTCAATCCAGACATCACCACGGGGATCTGATAAGCCTTCATCACTCCGCGGCACTTTTCAAACTTTCCTTTCATACTCAAAGCTGTGCTTTCTTAGGGCCTGGTCCGCTGATGAGCGGAAAATGAGGGAGGACCGAGAGAGGAGCGGTGATCTTACACACACCAGAGACAAAAAGCTCTTGTCCAGCTCAGCGGCGGCAGCAGCAGCAGCTCTGTATGGTAAAATATGGAAATGACGTCTTTAATATTACAGAAGATGAATAACCCGATAAGCGTCAGAGCTGAGATAAGACTGGAGTGAAGTCTGGAAAACGGATACTTAATGATGGAAAACTTCCAGAATTCTCAATTATGAATAATGGCCTGGCCTGGCTGATGTGGTTCAAATTCAAAAAAGCGTTTTATTATTATATCTGTCCCCAGAAGGAGGTGTGGAAGGAGGTGTGGGAGTGCAGGTGTGTTGGGAAGGAAGATAAAGGTGACCAGGATCAATAACTGATGATAAATTTAGACTGATATGATCAATATTTATTGAGCTACACATACAGAAGTCTGTCTCTCAGTATGGCGTTGGGCCGCCGTGTTCGCTAACCCAACACGCCAGACGTCTCGGTATGGAGCTGTAGAGGTTCCTAATGGAGTCCTGTGATAATCCATCCCATGCAGCTTGAACATCCTCACACAGTTCCTGCAGATGGTGCGGTAGGGGTGGAGGTGGAGGGACACCAGGAGGGGAGGTCTTTCTTTATACGGTTGGTGACGACAAACCGTTCATGGGACTCGGTGCTGCTGACCACGGTGCCTCCACACACGGATTCGTTGGGCGTCTCCACCAAGACTAAAGCGGGACTCGTCACTGAAGATGACCCGCTGCCATTCTGAGTCACTCCATGACAGTCTGGTACGACACCACTGCAGTCTTTGGTGACGGTGACGTGGTGTTAAGGACAGTTGTGGTAACGGTCTGTGTGCGTGTAGTCCTGCGTCACTATGTACTTCAAAACAAGAGCGGCTCAAACAAGATGTTCCACTTCAGAAAAAATGGGAGACCTAACAACCACCTGGAGGACCAGGTTGGCCCACCAGCACTCTGTCCATCATATAAACAGCTCTTTCATCTCTGAGAGAGCGGAGAACATCAAGCTCCACTCCTGCTTCAGATCGGAGAACCTCCACAGGCGTTCCTGTCCATCCTTCTTCCACTGTGAGAGACTCCTCCACACTATGGAGGTCTGAAAGGAGGTGTAGCTGTTCAAGAAGCTCCTCACTGAGAAAAGGAGACCCACA
>JAMWET010007417.1:0-25000 GCA_024036415.1 Prochilodus magdalenae | reverse complement strand
GGCGGGCCCCTATAATCCTCCCTGCCACCTTCACCTGCCCTTCTAACACCCACAGGGAGGGAGAGAGTGCTGCGGATGGTGGCTAACAGCTAATGTGCCAACCTGTTAGCCAAAGCGACATCCAGCGCTGTTTTAGACCCACTGTTGTGGAAGTGGTTGACCACAGCGCGAGCTCCAAGGACAGGCCAACGGATGCAATCTTCCGACTGTCCGTCTGAGCTCCGAACGGAGCGTTGTAGAGAAGCTGGGGGGCTGAGGGGCCCGGATTTCAGATTTACCTGTACTTTTTATAAGTGCTACAGTAGGAATCTGAGCCCAGTAGCTTCTCTCATCAGCTCAAAGTGATAATGGCATACGGATCTCAGCCAGTCAACACTGAGTAGGGTTTTTACAGATGATGTCTGACAGCAGCGTTACGGAAAAGCAGTTCATGGATGGAAAAGAAAACATGGAGTCCAGCCTTAAGGAAGGGGCTTCAGGTCCACGCCAGACAGTGGCAAGGCAAGAGAAGGAAGAACCCTCGAGAGGAACCCGGTCTCAAGGGTGGAACCCGTCCCCCTTTGGTCCACACCAGATGAAGAAAGAAGGACAGAGCTAATGAGATCGTATGACCAGCTACAATAAAGGAGCTCGGGAACTCTTTCAGAAACGTTCTGAGTGATATGGAGCTGCTCTCTGTCTAGCACTCCCAGCTGGCTCCGCCCCTCATACAGAGCTAACATCATTATCCAGCTGTATGTGACTATGACTGGACCAACACGGTCACAGATGTACAGACAGACAAAACAGACAAAGCACTAATGAAGGAACAGTGTTGGTGATGGATGGAGGAATAAAGGAGGAGTGTTGGTGATGAATAAAGGAACGAAAGGATGAAGGAACAGTGTTGGTGATAGATAAAGGAATGAAGGGGTGAAGGAGGAATGTTGGTGATGGATAAAGGAATGAAGGAACAGTGTTCATGATGGATAAAGGAATGAGGGGATGAAGGAAAAGCGTTGGTGATGGATAAGGAATGAAGGGATGAAGGAACAGCGTTGGTGATGGATTAAATAATGAAGGGATGAAGGAACAGTGTTGGTGATGGATGGAGGAATGAAGGGATGAAGGAACAGTGTTGGTGATGGACAAAGGAATGAAGGGATGAAAGAACAGTGTTGGTGATGGATAAAGGAATGAAGGGTTGAAGGAATAGTATTGGTGATGGATAAAGGAATGAAGGGATGAAGGAACAGTGTTGGTGATGGATAAGGAATAAAGGGATGAAGGATGAGTGTTGGTGATGGATAAAGGAATGAAGGGATGAAGGAACAGTGTGGGTGATGGATGGAGGAATGAAGGAGTGACAGGCAGCTACAGACAGGAGGTCTAGTTTGTAGCTGTTGGTTGGGCTGGTTAGCTTTAGCTCGCTAAGTTTCTCTGTCTCTGTAACTGGTCTGTGTGGGCGGGGCCAGAGATGTCAGTCTTGTGATTGGTCAGAGGAATGCTTGTGTAAGCGTTACCCAAGATTAGGACCGCCCAGTTTACACAGAGAGGAGAGAAGGAGCTCCATTGCTGGTGATAATGGTTCCAGGTTTATTGATCCGCGGGTCGGGTGGAATTCTACAGCAGCCCCTTTCCCTGAACCGGCCCGGAATCAGTCCTGGGTGTGGACTCAAGGATCCGGGACAAGTGGGAGCAGGTTGTAACTGAGGAGTAGATCCCCTGGAGGAGGCTCGGTGACCACTGACGTTGATGTTAATGGCTTGTTTGTTTAGGGCTGCTGAAGTGTGGCTAGCCCTTAGCGCTGTTTTGCGGTTGAACTAGCATCGGATGTGAGCTAGATAAGGAAGCTCCAGCCAGCCGCATTCGGGATCTGTTAAAGAGCACAAGAGCTTCCCGGGAACGTAATCATTCTCCCAGCAGCAACGGCGAAACCCACAAACCCTGATTCATGAGCCGCTTCCATGGAGTGTGGACCCAGCGAAGCAGCTAGCAGAAGACGCCAGGTCTGATTTCCATAGCGTCCAGAGATGCTAGTCTGGAGCTGACCCTGTTATTCTCACCGCCCGCGTGCATCCGCACAGCCTCGGCCGAGCCGCCTGCACCTGCTGCTGCCTGCCTGAGGGAAGTGCTGTGAGGCAGTGCTGCAGGAGGACTAACCTCCATTGACACCACGTCACACTTGATGAGCGCTGCCCCGTTAAAGAGCTCCACAGACGGATTCGGCACGAGCATACGAAGCATGTACGGGTTCCGAGGCACGGCGGGAGCGAGCGCCGGAGCGTTCCTCCCACAAAGAGGCCTAAAGGGCCGCAAGCTGAGAACAATGGCACCTTCTAAACCGCTCCCCAATTTGGAGGATGCTTAAGGAGAGGCGTCTCTCACACCCACGTCGCGCCGGCTGCTCATTTCCTGGCTGGTGTAGCCCCCAAATCACCTTCCCCCCTTTCTCATGACAAACATCCTTCTGATGGCCAACATAATCTCATTATTTCAGCCGCGGAGCCGTCTCGTGTATACACCGCTGCCCCGCTGTGCCCTCTCTCAGCCATTTTGCCATCAATGTCAGAGCCAGTAGGAGAAATAATTGTCTCGCAGACGGAGCCAGGCGTGCAGGAGCTTCCAAGGTGCCACAGCTCCCTCTGCAGGACGAGGACGGCATTGGAGCGTTAATGCGGCTGGTGTGGAACATCTGCAGATCCAGACCGCGTCTCCTCCGCACAGCCACAGTGCCTTCTCAATCCAGGTGCTGCAAAGACGCACACATACGGATTAGTTCTACTGAGCCGGCTCATTCCAGCCTGATTTATGTGGGATTTGATTGCATACTGCCATATTGTCAGCACCAATACAATAGGAACGAAGGCTAACAAGTGTTGGGATATTGACTCTTTGGAGCAGAACTCTAGCAAACCCAGCTTGGAATAGCTGAACACGTACCGTCATCAGATTTCATTGAAACCTCCCAAAACTCCAAATATCTGTGTTTCTGGAATATCTGGAAGTGCAAGTTCGGAATGTTCCGCCCGGATTTCCAGACTTAGGAACACGTTTACTTCAAAACAATGCCAGCTGTTCACCCTGTGGCCATGAGGGACATGGATGCAGTCTCGCTCCCTGCTCTGAAATGCAGGGGTGTGGCTAAAAGAAGGCTCCGCCTACAGACTACAATGCTGGGTGTTTCAGAATTGATGTGGCTTGAAGTCAAGCTTTTTAATTTTCAACCTAAAAAACTTCAAAAGGTTCATAAAAACATTAAAAACATTTAATAATAAGCAATTAAAAATATAGAAACAGATCATAACTGATTCTGCTGGTTTCTGGTGGAGTCCAAAAGTCCTTCATGGTATTTTGATGTGTTGATAGACGTTCTAATGGGTCGACATCCCCATCCTCCAAAATCCTCAAACAGCAAGGGAACGAAAAGGGAAAATGGCAACAGACACTACATGGCCAAAAGTATGTGGACAGTCACACCTATATGAGCTTGTTGTGCGTTCTATTCCCAAACCACAGGGATTGATATGGAGTTGCTCTCTCTTTCCTGGGATGAGTTTCCACATGATTGATCCTTACAGTTGGCACTCTGCATTCCGGTAGGAATGTCCTCCTGGACCAGACTGCCAGATCACTCCAGAGATGACGGTTCCAGCGCTCCAGAGTCCACTGGGGGAGCTTCAGAGGGAAAGAGGGCGTCCTGTACCAGTGACCACGTTTGATGTCACTGAGCTCTTCAGTACGATCCATTCTCCTGCTAGCGTTTGTTGCAGGTAATGGGTGCAGCAGAAACAGCTACATCTAATATGCCCACGTACTTATAATATAACCTCAGTCTGCAGGCTGCAGGATGTGACCGAACTGAAGATCGGGTAGTGTACTGCAGATTCCCGGTTGGTGTCTGCCGGATGCTGCACCCTCTTGATGCCTCTAAATGACCTGCAGGCTGTTTAACACACCTGGGTTTATACTGCTATGTACACGACTGGACCAACCCAGACAGTTCTAGATAATTCCAGACAGTTCTAGATAATTCCTAACAATTCTCCAACTTCTATGAACTTCTAGAAAGTTCATCACCTCATCAAGCGTCATCACCATCCCAAACTCCACCCACTCTACCACCGCCAAACAGTCTGATGTATTCCCTTTCCAGAATTCAGAATTCCCAGTTTGTAAAAATGTTTCACGTTTTGTGAATTTGCTTTTACTTGTGTAATTTTGTTTTCTGAATTGTTATTTTTTCTTTGTAAATTTGTTTTTATTTTTGTAATTTTGTCATTTTTGTATTTTTTTTGTAAATTTGTTTTATTTTTGTAATTTTGTTTTCTAAATTGTTATTTTTTTGTTTGTAAATTTGTTTTTATTTTTGTAATTTTGTTTTCTGAATTATTTTTGTTTGTAAATTTGTTTTTATTTTAGTCATTTTGTTTTCTGAAATGTAATTTTTTTTGTTTGTAAATTAGATTTTATTTTTGTAATTTTGTTTTCTGAATTGTTATTTTTTTGTTTGTAAATTTGTTTTTATTTTAGTCATTATGTTTTCTGAAATGTAATTTTTTTTGTTTGTAAATTAGTTTTTATTTTTGTAATTTTGTTTTCTGAAATGTCCATTTGTTTTGCACTCCTCTGCCACCATACTAAGGAATTAAGATAACCCACTAAAGAGAACCTGGGAAGAAGACAGCAGTAAACATATGTAACCTAGTGTTCCTGGTGATGTCATAGTGCTTGGTGACATCATCTTCTCCATCTGTATGATGGGCATGATCTCATAAACCACCAACCTATGGACATACAGGTTGGGTATTCCAAAGAAACTGGCGAGTCGATGCACGATGGCGGCCTGAAAGGGACTGCCAGTGCTGCACTTCAATCTGTCCTGATAGAATAGACTTACGGAGAACCGGAGGAGCCCTCACCTCACGCGCCGGGCTGGAGCGATGCCACACTGACGGAGAGATAAGAGGCTCGACTCCTCCATTGTCTGCAGCTGGGGGAATATGAGGGCTCTTGCCAAACTGCCTCTGTCACAATGGACAGTGGAGCCTGTTGTTGCGGCCCAGCCAGCCAAAAGAACGTCTGCGCCGTCTGTTCCGAAGCCATTCCTTTCGCATTTAAGGCAAAATTCCGGAGCAGTTGCCAAATTTTCCATTGGCAAACGACTAATTACAGTGCAATTCTAGACAGTCTGTTCACCGTAAGCCATTAGTGGCTCGTAGCAATGAGTGGTAATTAACCAAGAACACCAAATACCATCACTTTAACCGGAACAGGAGTCTCCTGCTGCCGTAGCTGTTCATTCCCCTTCCCAGCCGGAACTCGGATGTGGCCGTCTGTGTTGCTCTCAGGTAAAGGTGTGTGGACAGTGACTTGATCGTTTAAAGTTGCCATAAAGCATTCAGTCAGAACCGAAAGGGTTCTCCGATGTTCTAGTTAGATGGTATGTTCTTTGCTGGGGGTGAAAAATGACCCGGATGTGGTTCTACACCCCCATTTCCCCCCTCGGATCTGGTTCTAGAATTAAACTGGCCGTTTCCTCTTTTTTGTTGAGCTCATGAATAATTAGATTAGCTCTGCTCTGATTGGCTGGTTTATAGCAAAGCCCCGCCCCCGACACTCACACAGAAGCACCATGTGTAAATAGACTGAATAAAATGAGCCTCTGTGTAAATAAGCTCCGCCCTCATACTATTGAGTTAGCTATGCTAGTTACTCTGAGCTAATGCTAGTAGCTAGCGTTCCCTGTGCTAGCTACTGGCTCCATCTGGACACCAACACACAGTAGATTAAAGCTGATCCTCACTATGGAGCTCTCAGTTTAAGATGATCTGCTCCAACCGGCACACACGGATACAATCACACAGCATGGCTGCTACTTACAGGCTGCTGTTGGGGTGGTGGTGCTAATAAAGGTGGAGCTGCTCCTCTCTTCAGTCTCTTCAGGGTCAGACGCTGAGCGGAGCTGCTCCATATTGTCCAGAGAGGTTTGGGAATCTGTCCGGAGTGGAATGTGCAGACTGCAGGATTAAAGGTGTTCCGGGATCCTGTTAAAGATGTGGGAGCTGGAGTTCCGGTTCTCCAGCTTGTTTTGGAAATTTTCCATTTCACCTTAAATGGGTGCTTCAGTTACATTCTGGGGGCTGTACAAGCTGTAGTATTTAAGGTGGAACAGCAGGAACACTGGACTAAGAAGCTGGCTGTTAGCCTATATTAAGTGAGCTTATGATTGTTTATCTTGTAATTGCTAAGTTAGTCATTCATCAGCTAGCATATGACCAATTGGCTTCTGATCAGTTAGCAGGTAGTTGATTGGTTAGCCAGTTAAAGTATTTATAGATTAGCCTGTGTTTGATAAGGCTATCGTTAGTTAGCATGTCATATCTAAGTTTACCTGTCTTTCATTAGTTAACCTGTAATTGATCAGTTAATGGATTACTCATTGGTAACTCTGTAATTGATTGATTAGCCTGTTATTCATTAGTTGGTCTGATGTTGATTAGCCTATGACCAATTAGCCCATAAGTAATCACTTAGCCTGTTATAAGTTGGCCTTTGATCGATTTAGCCTAAGATCAGTTAGCCCGTAATTAATCAGTTAGCCTGTTATTTATCATCTGGCCTGTGATTGATTAGCCTATGATCAGTTAGCCCGTAATTGATTAATTAATGTGTCACTCATCAGTTAGCCTATAATTGGCTGGTTTCCCAGATATACTTAATTTGACATGTGGTTGATTAGTCTATGATCAATTAGCCTGTAAGTAATCAGTTAGTCTGTTGTTTATTAGTTAGCCTGTAATTGATTAGCCTATGACCGGTTAATGGTTGCCCTACTAGAAAACCAGCATACACCAGCGTGAGTGGCCACTAGCATGGGCAGCATAACGTTGAGTGTTGGATGCTGATCAACTAGAATGACCCGATCTCCTGTCTGTGGTTAGCATGTACATGTTTAGCCTGTAACTAATTAGCCTGTGATTGGTTAGCCTCTGATTAGAAGTCACCACCAGTCCACTTTGAACTGTGCATTGCAAACCAGAGCTTAGCTAGCTGATTTAAATGGGTCCCAAAGGAGATGGGGATTGAGGTGTAAAGGAACAGCGCCAAATTCCGACAGAAAGGAATCCTAGCCAAATATGCTAATGAGGTCACTGATGGAGAACATCCAGGTAGAAGTACTCAAAGGTGGACCTCAGTGCAGGAACGTTTCCCCTCAGTAGCTTCCAGGGCTGTCTGGTAAGATCTCAGGTCTTACGTCATACACCCCTCTAAGACGTGATGGGCTGTGCGGGGAGGTTCCTCTGCCGTGTGAGTCCTCGGCGAGTACCGAGCAGAATTTATTACTTTGCAGGGCGCGTGCCGGTTCACCTCCTGTCAGCAGGTTCTCTACGTGACTTTTAGACTTCAGTTAATTACTGACTGATGCCGGTTTGTCGGGATAGCCCAAAGCTAAATAGGCACATCTGACATTCCTGGCTCTAAATGAGGTGGGGATGATTAAAGCTGTCCAAGCTTTTATTCATCAAGGGAACCGAGCAGCGGTCGGCAGAAACAGGCGCTCGGAATCGGGCACTTAGGTAGAAAATGCCATCGTCTCCAGGCACCCACTGGCACAGCTGCCCTTTCATCCCGCCTCGGCCAGGGCTATTGGGGAAGGCAGAGGAATCATTGGCTAAGATCTATGGTCCGTCTGCTGGGGGGACTACTCACATGATGAAGGTCAGCCTAGCCCACCGATTAGCTGTCAGACGAAGCCATCCCGACACACCTCATGACCTGTTACCTGGTCTATCCTTCAGTTCATCCAAATTCAAATCAGCTGAAAACTGCTTACTGCTGGTAGACCCGTATGACCGTACACTTCCACACACCTGCAGATTCAGCTACTTCCTTCACACTATGGTCTTTGGCCACGCCCACATGCAGTCCCTCCTTTTAGCCAATCACTAACATCTGCTCTGGAGCCATTTTCCACACATGGAACGAGACATTCCCTGTAGCACCTCTTCCCAATCTATGGATCCCGTCACTCACACCCCACAGGTATTTATAGCCCCATCTTCCTCGTGCAGCGCCACCTGCAGGAGCCAGAAGGTACTACCACCTTGAACACACATTTTTGGTCTGGGTTAGCTTTGTTATCATCAGTGTAAGCAGCTGCTGGTTACACTGGGAGAGAATTTCATTAGGAATGGCCCAAAATTTCTTGGATAAAAAACTGGCTCCATTGACTTACATTAATATTAAATGAGGTTTTTGGACTCTCCTGTAAGGCTGCCATTCTGAAGATACTTGTATTTCTTGGTATTATATGGTATTTTATATATATATATATATATATATATATATATATAGGCTATATATATATATATGAATATATATATGTGTATGTATATATTATGTATATGTATATATATATATATATATATATATATATATATATATATATATATATATATAAATAATAATTATTTTGTGAAATAATGGCCTTAAAAGTTTCGCTTAGTTGCTTATTTTACTAGGAGTCATTGGTTAATATATATATATATATATATATATATATACATGCAGCTCAAGTTTGCTTTATTGGCATGATAAATTTACATTTGTATTATCAAAGCACTGTAGCAGCTGTCTAAGTTAAAACAAATAAAATAAATCACATGAGAAAATAAAAATAAAAGCTGTAAATGAACTATGATTTACATATACCACAGTGTAAAATGTCATTTAACTATTAATATAAGGGGATCTATAGATGTGTTTACTAACAAACAGAGGGAAGAATATTAATAAATTAATAAATAAAACTAGATTGTGTTTTTCTCATCCTGTCGGTGACACACAGAACACGCAGGGCAGCGGTTTGTTCCTCGTGTCCATATCCACATCCCAAACACAAAGTCTTGGCGTTGTAGCCCCGCCCCCACACTGTAGAGCAGGAAATGAGACTACGTCCCGGACAGCCGCATGGCCACATGGTGAACAGTCAGACCACTGGTCTGTGGAACATAAGAGAGCTGTCACTATGGAAACGCATACGTTATTAATGTTTGTCTAAATGAAAGTGACTGACTGACGGTATGTGTGTACAGCTGGCGTGTATGCTAGTCATGAACCGGCTAGCGCTTTTAAACCGGGTCACAAGGAGCTACACCCGTTTCTGGGGTGTTATGATGATGATGGTCTGATCATGACGTAGTGGAAAGTCTGGAGCAGATGTTTTGGCTTTGATTGACTCCGTCGTGTAGCCCAGCAAACGGTCCGGAAGAACCGATTCGGGAAAACGAATGAAGCTTCCCACCGCTAGTGCCAAGCAAGACGGTGCCTCCACCTGCTGTAATCCCTCCAGCTCGTTTAGTGATGTTGGTGAACACTCTGGTGTGATCTTGTTGGAATGAAAGATCCGTCTGACAGCAGCTGCTCTAGAGTCAGGTTTGGAGTCGGAATGTTAAGAGCAAGGACGTGTGATGCTGCCGGGAGCGTGATTGAGCCGGGAGAGTGGGTGACAAGGGAAGGATTGGGTTCATAATTGCAGCAGCAGTAATAGCTACTGCGTTCTGATGTGTAATGTGAGTAACCGGTTGATTACGCGTGCTAAACGATCTCGGTGAATCAAATGTCACTGGGGTCCGCAGGGAATACAGAGGGATTCAGTTAGGAAGGTGATGATGGAGCCAGTGCAGGGAGCAGGGCACAGTTCCTCTGTTGAACACAGCGACCAAGCCAAAGCAGCACTGAGTGCCAAACAGAGTCGAGGAAGCAGCTTTAAGGTGAAGTACAGAGACCCAGAACTCTCCGAGTAGCACACCAGTCCATCTCCACCTCAGCCTTCCCGTCCTCCCGCATCTACCAGCAGAGAAACTGAGCTCTTATCTCTATACCTGACTGGCCCAACACCACCATTACAGACCTCCAGCGAGCAGTGGTGTCCTCCATGTGGCATCCTGTTAGTGCAGCACCATCGGCAGACGGCGGCACCACGCAGGACTACATGCACACAGACCGTTACCACGACTGTCCTTAACACCACGTCACTGTCACCAAAGACTGCAGTGGTGTCGTACCAGACTGTCATGGAGTGACTCAGAATGGCAGCGGGTCATCTTCAGTGACGAGTCCCGCTTTAGTCTTGGTGGAGACGCCCAACGAATCCGTGTGTGGAGGCACCGTGGTCAGCACCGAGATGAACGGTCTGTAGTCACACATCCAGAAGACCTGGTGTACCTCCACCTCCACCCCTACCGCACCATCTGCAGGAACTGTGTGAGGATGTTCAACCTGCATGGGATGGATTATCACAGGACTCCATTAGGAACCTCTACAGCTCCATACCGAGACGTCTGGCGTGTTGGGTTAGCAAACACGGCGGCCCGACGCCATACTGAGAGACAGACTTCTGTATGTGTAGCTCAATAAATATTGATCATATCAGTCTAAATTTATCATCAGTTATTGATCCTGGTCTCCTTTATCTTCCTAGGCCTCTGACCCAACTGTCGTGGCTACAAGACGATATGGTTCCAGTCCGGTTCCAGGTTTCTCATTCACGGCACCTCTGCAAACGAAGGTGATGGTGGCTGGCTGTGAACAGCAGGACAGGTACTGCACGCCAGGACAGTGTGTGGGTCGTTGGGAGTCTGTTTGTGTGGGTATGTTCGTGTTTGATATACTTGATGTTTAAACTCAGTCCTGATTTGAATGTTCCTTGGTCACTTGGCCCATAGGGTCTCTAGTCGGTTGACCACCTCTCGGGAGGCCACAGCCCCCGAGCGATGCCCCTGGTTTGCACAGTGTTAGCTGATGTGAGTTAGCCTCCATAGCTGCAGTACCGGTAGCTTCCGTACGGAGTGAAAGCAGTGATTACGGAACGCTGTGTAAATCGGATATTTTTCCTGATGGGTCGTCTTACTGTTTCTCCGTTTTCCGGTTCCTGCCTCTCCTCAGCAGCTTCCTCCCTTTCCATCTGCCTTGTGTCACGGGGGCTGATCAATGACAGGTCACGGTGGGGGTCTGCAACTGACAGGGATGTGTTTTATTTCTCCTCCAATGTCGCTGCACCAGAACCAGCGCTCCTCACACTTTCCTCTCTCTCTCTCTCTCTCTCTCTCTTTCTCTCTCTCTCTCTCCTCCCTCTCTCTTCCTCTCTCTCTCTCTCTCTCCCTCTCTCTCTCTCTCTCTCTCTCTCTCTCTCGTTATTTTCCATCTCTCTTCTCTCTCTTCCTCTCTGCTGGAGTCAGAGATGACACTCACAGGCGGGTCACAGCGGGTCACGGATGGACAGCCGTTTGTCAGAATCCTCCTGACGTCTCTGAGATAACAGGTGGTCCGGGACCAGAAGGTTTGGAGGCATGACATCATTATAGTGCATAGATGTTTAACCATGGACCACCGAGTGTACTGATGAAGCAAGAACCTTAAACTGATGGGCTGATTAACTTATTGTCTTACCTAGAGCTCAGCTGTACTCATTTTCACAGGCTGTACTCATGAAATGACTGACTGTAAAACTGAGGTATAACAGTCTGAAGAACGTATCTAGAACGTCTTACACACTTCAGATGTCTGTGTTTCAGTCAGGAGTAGCATCACACCCAGGCTGGACCTCAAACGCCTCCAGCCTCCCTATATAGTGTGCTTTTGGAGTTCTAGATTCTACAGACAGACCGTGTTCTATGGGTGGAGTACGGATGTGTCTGAATCCCTGAAGGAGGAAGGTGTAGTGTACTATGTAAGAAGGAGGGAGGTGTAGTGTACTATGTAAGAAGGAGGGAGGTGTAGTGCAGAAGAAGAAGAATGTAAACTGGATAGTGTTGATGGTAATGTTAATGATAGTGTTAATGATAATGTTAATGATATTTTTAACAGTAGTGTTAATGGTAGTGTAACTAGTAATGATAATGGAAATGTTAATGGTATTGTTAAAAATAGTATTAATAATAATGTTAATGATAGTGTAAATGATGTTAATGATAGCGTTAATAGTAATGTTATTTATAGTGTTAATGACAGTGTTAATGGTATCGTTAAAAATAGTATTAATAATAATGTTAATGATAATATTAATGATACTCTTAATAGTAATGTTATTTATAGTGTTAATGACAGTGTTAATGGTATTGTAAATTATACTGTTAATAATAGTGTTAATGGTAGTGTAACTACTAATGTTAATGAGAATGTTCATGGAAATGTTAATGGTATTGTTAATGATAGTATTAATAATGTTAATGATAGCATTAATAGTAATGTTATTTATAGTGTTAATGACAGTGTTAATGGTATTGTTAATTATAGTGTTAATAATAGTGTAATTGGTAATGTTAATGATAGTGTTAATGGTAATGTTAATGATATTAGTAATAATAATGTTAATGATAGTGTAAATAGTAATGTTAATGGTATTGTTAATGATAGTATTAATAATAATGTTAATGATAGTGTTAATAGTGATGTTATTTATAGTGTTAATGACCGTGTTAATGGTATTGTTAATGATAGTGTTAATGTAATGTTAATGACACTCTTAATGATAGTGTTAATGTAATGTTAATGACACTCTTAATGGTATTGTTAATGATAGTATTAATAATAATGTTAATAATAATGTTAATGATAGTGTTAATGACAGTGTTAATGATAGTAATGATAGACTTTGCCATGTAGAACCACTTACAGGAAGCCCAGAGCTTAAGGAGAAAGGAGCTCTGCTGCTACAGACTGAAGACGAGGCAGCCTCCTCGGGCGCAGGGCATGAACTGGTATCTGGAACTCGGAGACCCTGAGAAGCGTCTCCGGGCCGCTCCATGTTTACAGATCTGCATGTACAGTATCGGTAGTGCTCCAGTGAGGTGGTTAATCAGGGCTCCAGATCTGCTGATGACTCGGTTCTCGTTTATAAGAGAAACACACATATTAATAAACCAAACGAGCGCGTCCGTAAACAAGGCAGCACGGGGTCTAACAGGGCGTGTGGAGAACCACACCAACACCGAGGGGACGTGTGTCTCGTACAGGAAACGCTGAACGTCATAAATCTTCAGCTGAGGTTTAAAGCTAGGGGTCGGACACCTGGTGAATATTAATAGCTATAGAGTTTCACATCTGTGCTGCTTAATGGCAGAGGGCTGCTTCATCAGGCTTCTTGTACCTCACCCCTGGAATGTTCAATAAGCCAGCAGTGGATCTTTAGACCTGATTCCGCACGCGGTCTGTCTGGCATTCTGATGCGTATGGAGGAGCCAAACCATTAAAAGTTTTACACAGCGGAGAAACAAACCTCAGGGTCTGTTTGAAGGGAGGCTCTCAGAAACCGGCGTAAAGTCTTCACCTGCAGCACCTCGTTAAACTGCACCTACCGGCAAAAGAACCGCGGCACCCAGAGGGAAGCAGCCGACTGGAATGACACCTGGTGGGTGGGTTTGACTCTCGGCCATGCATGTGACGTAAGCAGGGGCGGGAGCCTTATCGCTGCACCTGACTGACTATATAAGGTCGTCCTGTTGCACATGCTTTCCATTCTGACTCGTGCTGGTAACATCCTTTGACAGGTGGAGAGAGGTTGCATCGTAGGGGTCCGGGAAGCGGGACAGTCTTATTGATGTATAGCACACCAGTGTAAGGCAAGCACCAGTGACATGAAGCATCTGGGAGACCTGCCCGAACCACAGAGAGAGCGAACAGACAAATGCAGGGAGTGACCAATTCAGCGAGCAGTGGTGTCCTCCATGTGTCCTCCTGTTAGTGCAGCACCATCGGCAGACGGCTGCACCACGCAGGACTACATGCACACAGACCGTTACCACGACTGTCCTTAACACCACGTCACCGTCACCAAAGACTGCAGTGGTGTCGTACCAGACTGTCATGGAGTGACTCAGAATGGCAGCGGGTCATCTTCAGTGACGAGTCCCGCTTTAGTCTTGGTGGAGACGCCCAACGAATCCGTGTGTGGAGGCACCGTGGTCAGCACCGAGATGAACGGTCTGTAGTCACACGTCCAGAAGGCCTGGTGTCCCTCCACCTCCACCCCTACCGCACCATCTGCAGGAACTGTGTGAGGATGTTCAAGCTGCATGGGATGGATTATCACAGGACTCCATTAGGAACCTCTACAGCTCCATACCGAGCGGTCTGCCGTGTTGGGTTAGCGAACACGGCGGCCCAACACCAAAAGATGGGTGTAGATGCTCACTGAGGAAAACTCGTGAACCACCTACAAAGCCGGCAGATACTGTGCGGTACAGCTGCGGTGTTAGGGTTGGGGTTGTCAGTGCTGAGATTGATCCACCACCCAAATAATACCTGCTCTGTGGTGGTCCTGCGCGTTAGCGGGGGGCTATGCAGTGAAGCATATTCAAGCATAAATGGTGTAAACATTTGAGTCCAGGATATTCAATGCACTCATTCAAGAGCAGTCCACAAAAACAGGAGCACATGGGTGCACACACGCGCGTGCCCCCTTCGGTTCCGCCCCGGCTGCATCCGCGCTACAATCGATGAGCAGCTGAAAGGGCCTTGAGCGAGCTGGTTACGCATCACGCGCAGCCTTCAGATACTGGACCAGATCAGAAAAGATTTGATTAAATGGCTTCTGAGCGCGCGTTGGAAACGCACACACGCCAGCTGGAAAATCTGTAATCACCGCCCCGGAATTGTTTTCACGAGACAAAAATAACAAGCTCGTAAACACCGAGGCAAATTAATGAGAAACTGGGCTCTTCTGTTCCAGCATCATAGGAAATGAACTCAGCCTAAACGCTGCCCAGGGCCAAACAATATCAATTTCCTTCCATTGACTTTTTACTGTTCGGTGCGGTTGTCCTGATCGTAAAGTTAATTGGGTGTAAAAACATCGGAATCTTTGTTCTCCACGTCTGCAGCCTGAAGAATATTAATTAGATAATTGGTAGCCAGAGGGGGGGGTCGATCCGTTTTGGTCCCATCTCCGTTTTAGATGATGTCTGACAGCCAGCCATTAATGTTTAATCCCCAGTAACTTTTGAGGGCGAGTGCTTTGTTAATTTGAGCCTTAAAAGAGCTGAACATTATACACGGGTCACACAGGCTGACGGCTTAACGAGCGGCTCCGAGAAGCTCCCCGCTGATCTGTTTCAGTATGCAGCAGTGTGCTGGAATACAGGGTTACTAAGCTCAGCTTGAGTGGTAGTACCTTCAGGCTCCTGCAGATGGCGGTGCCGGGAATGATGGGGCTACTATAAATTCCTGCAGGGTGTGAGTGACAGGATCCATAGATTGGGAAGAGGTGCTACAGTGCAGGGAATGTCTCGTTCCATGTGTGGAAAATGGCTCCAGAGCAGATGTTAATGATTGGCTAAAAGGAGGGACTGCATGTGGGCGTGGCCAAAGACCATAGTGTGAAGGAAGTAGCTGAATCTGCAGGTGTGTGGAAGCGTACGGTCATACGGGTCTACCAGCAGTGGATACAATCCCAGTCTACAGGGAATTCTCCTCGGAACTGTGCCAGGGAAGGCCTCCACCACATCTGGACCAGCTGACCAGTTCTCTGATGTGAGAGTGTCTGAACACTGATGTGGCTACATCCAGAACCTGGTTCAGTACAGGCCCGATCCAGTCCCACACGCCAAATCCTCCCTTTCATAACATAAAGTTCCATTTTCATTCCTGAAAAACCTTCGGTCAGTCCGTGTTCAGCCCATATGAGATATTATGTTTATATACATCCTATTTATATTTATTGTATCTAACTGAAAGGTGGCTGGAATTAAGCTAGCTCAGTGATTGAGCTAGCGTTAGCATGACGGACAGTTCCTTGATTTACAAGCTTTCTGAGAGCCGAGGCAGAGTCGAGCGAACAGTTGACCCTTGATGGCTTTACAGTGCATTGTGGGTAATATGGGATTGACAGTTGCGTAGGAATGACTGTAATAATGAGATGCCCCAGAAACCCTCCAGGATGGAACCCAACTAGCGAGCTCTCCAGCTACGCCCATGCCTCCTCCCTCAGTTCTGATGCTCCACATTGGTGTAGGTGCTTGTAGGGTCGTAATGGCTGGTCTGGGAATGCCAACATCCCAATGGACTGCTCTTATCAGCTGCCATGTTTCAGAGACATGGTGGTCCTCATTGGGATTCCTCCGACACGTGGGCACTGCCGATTGGTCAGGAAGGTCAGGAGCTTGGTTTTAAACATTGTGGTTGGTTGTAATGGCCAGTTGAGTCTGGTGAGAGGACAGAGAGAGAGTGGACGACCTCTAGTCCTCTTTCCCAATGGTTCCCAAGGACTGCAGAACCATTTCATGGTTAAATGGTTCTTTGCTTGATGAAATGGTTCTTCAGATTAATAGAGAATGTGCTTGACATGGTTCTACGTAGCCAGGCCCGTTACTATAGAAGGACCCCCTTTTGGTGCTATGTAGGTTAATTCTCTATGTAGAACCCTATACAACACATGCTCCATCAGTCTGAAGAACTCTTCCATCATGCAAATGGTTCTATATGGAACCACTGCCTTTGCTAAAGAACCCTGAAGAACCTTCTTGTTTAGGCGTGTAGATTTTGTAGCGATTATGACACGGGAAAACTGATTATCAGGAACGTTTATTTCGGCTCCAGCTGGAGATAAGAACCCGCTGAACGCTCAGGACGGACCTCCGTCTACACCGACCACGTCTTGTTTAGCATTAAGAGCCTAAATGGTAATCCGTCTTGGTTCTCCCGTATGACGTTCCACAGAAAGCACGTGGAGAGACCCCCTTCCCGGCTCCGACCTGCAGCATTAGCGTCCCCGACCTGTTTGTTCGGAGGAGACAGACGGGCGGAGGTCTTCAGAGAGGCCTCATTATTTCCCTGACTCGGATGATGAGCAGCTCATTAGGGCCGGAGAGATGCCAGCGAGTGATTTTCACCCTGGAGCCGACGTTCCCAGTCTAAAGTTCATATTTGCATGGCGGCGTGAACAGTCAGTCTGTTTCCGAACCTTCCTGTGTGAGGGAAGGGGAAGGAGAAGAGGGGATGAAGCGACTGAAAGGAAATTTCTTCGAGGTCAGAGGTCACCAGATATGCATTTTTCCTCCATTCATTTCCTCGACTCGCCTTCCCTTTCCTTCCCGTCCCTCAGAAGCCGCGGGTCCTGCTCTGGCTCTGAAGGCTGATGGAGTAATTGTGCGCGGGGTAACAGCGGTACTGACAGGTGGTTCATTAGGCAGCCGGGGACCGCGGTGCTACAGTAGCTCGCCGCACACCTCCGAAACTTGTTTACCGCGTTTCCCCCCTCACCATTTTTTTCCAAGGCAAATGGAACTTTCGGAAAAGATGAGATTTAATGATGTGGCCCCGGTCCCTGTCTTCCCGGCCAGCCTGGTTGTTGCCATGGATACAAAACTCCGGAGGTGAAGGGTCGCTGAGGAAAGCGATTCATCTTGCAGAGATCCGTCATCCTGAATGACACAATGGAAAATCTGGATATTTCCGAGAAGGGATGGGAGGGGTTCGGCATGTGCTCACTGATGCAGAGTACTGGATTTCCACACACTCAGATTCACATTCCGAAACTCCTTTCAGGAAAATCTGCCCATCCATTCCCCCTACCACCCCCAGCCCCCGAGCCGTACAGTCATCACAATACTGCAGCCACTACATAAAACATGAGCCCTATTCCGGTGGGATGAGTATTAGGTGACCTGCTCGACACCTTTGCTGCGTCAGGTTTATTTATCATGACTGGTAAAGGCCAGCTTGATGGGTGTGCACCTGTAACACATGGCGCTTAATTGGGTATGAAGGGGCCTGCCTGTGGTCTCTTCCTGCAGGGGGGTCCTCTGGTGGTAGCTCCTGTTGAATGGAAGGACCCAGGGTGGTTACGATCAGGTGATCCGTAATGTGATGAGCTCATGAGGACATGTTTATTGAGAGGTCAGTGATCATGGGGGTATTGTGAACTGACAGGTGTTTGATCCTTGTACCCATAGAATGGGACACTCCACAAGGTGGGCGGTGCATTCGGGTTATAAAGGACTGCAGGGAGGAAGACAGCGGGGCAAGATGGCGGGCTGTGTTGCACATGCACAGCTGGGCATGCCAACCTCAGTTAGAGGGGACTAGTTAGCGTCTGGAACCCACATAGTGGGTTGTTATTGTTCAGGAGTGTGGTGATGGTCACATGATGCAGCATCCATGTAATGATGTTTCTGGAAAAATCTCGAAACACCCAGTCAGATCACATCTAATTCACCCCAACCGGACCTCCTCTGATCCAACTAGTCCGGCACCATTAGCAGCAGTCCAATTTCTTAGCGGTGGCTGTTGTCACCTGACTCAGAGGATACATGTGAGTCTTCCCCCTCCCAGCTTGTGAGATTGGGGGTTCTAGATAGTGGTTGAAATGGCTCTTTGTCACTTAGTAGCATTGCCGGCATTTTGCTGACTCACTGATCCAACAGCCACCACTAAAGACATCCAGTGGTGTCCTCCATGAGTCCTCCTGTTAGTGCAGCACCATCGGCAGACGGCTGCACCACGCAGGACTACATGCACACAGACCGTTACCACGACTGTCCTTAACACCACGTCACCGTCACCAAAGACTGCAGTGGTGTCGTACCAGACTGTCATGGAGTGACTCAGAATGGCAGCGGGTCATCTTCAGTGACGAGTCCCGCTTTAGTCTTGGTGGAGACGCCCAACGAATCAGTGTGTGGAGGCACCGTGGTCAGCACCAAGATGAACGGTTTGTCGTCACACGTCCAGAAGGCCTGGTGTCCCTCCACCTCCACCCCTACCGCACCATCTGCAGGAACTGTGTGAGTATGTTCAGGCTGCCTGGGATGGATTATCACAGGACACCATCAGGAACCTCTACAGCTCCATACCGAGACGTCTGGCGTGTTGGGTTAGCGAACACGGCGGCCCGACGCCATACTGAGAGACAGACTTCTGTATGTGTAGCTCAATAAATATTGATCACATCAGTCTAAATTTATCATCAGTTATTGATCCTGGTCACCTTTATCTTCCTTCCCAACACACCCGCACTCCCACACCTCCTTCTGGGTGCAGCTGTATTAAAATCAGGAAAGACGAATAAAACACAAGGGGGCGTGGCTTCGTCGGGTCTGAGAAGTCTATTGTAAACACGGCATCAGTCTGGCCGATCGCAGTTGGCTGTATAGCTTTAACCATGAACAAAGCACCATTTGGAAGGCCTTGCTGTGCTGATGGACCACTCGTGATCATCTGAGCGTGTGCGAACCCCATTCATTTACTCCACCAAACCCCCACCCGCTCGTTTCCAGGCGTAAGAAGTTTCCAAGTGGAACAATAAGGCCATTATAACAGCCGATGGTTGGTAGGTTCTCCCTACCGTCTCTGCCGTCCCCTCCACCGCCTGCCAAGCATCACCCAATTGCATTACATCCTTATTGATGTCAGCCATTACCCACAATGCCCAATCGTCTCTGCACCCCAACGCGCTTAAAAAAATGATGGAGAGAGAGAGAGAGAGAGAGAGAGAGAGGGAGAGAGGGAGAGAGAATGGGGTGGCAATAAAGCCCACTTATGAAGACGTATGCGTACGATTTCAATAATTTTATATTCTGCCATTTGAGGGGCTAATGATAAAAGGGTTCTGTCCGTAAATGCGGCTAAACTAATTTCGGGCCTCAAAAATGTATTGGAAGCTCGGGCCAGCAGTTGGGCTTGTTCTTAATGTTGCACTTACGGATTGCTTTCGCCTGCAGCTTCCTTAAAAGCCTTCTTCTCTGATCTTTAGATTATGCTAAGTAATACTGTGGCAATGGATTTCACTGGCTGTTATGGAGAAAGTGAAGGAGGCACTCTGCTGTCTCAGAGCGCCTGGGGAATTCTCTTTTTGTCCACCCTTAAATGACGGATCCGAGGTTTTATCATCCCAAATGGCCCCTAATCCCGGATCGGTCCATGACTTTATGCTCCGTAATCAATATGCTCGTATGGAGCAGAGGCAAAAATCAGCACCCTTAATTTGGCCCTCCTACTGCGCCGTACGCTGTACTGACATGCCAGGGGTCATGTGATATCAGTATGTGGACTGACTATGAGGAGGCATCGCCTCAGGGTCTTGGAAACGCCCACACCTGTATAAGCTGGTCCTGTGAATGAGGCTCAGCACTGGTCAGCGTGCTCATGCCAAGGAGACAGGACTTACTGGAGTTTGAACGAGGCGTGATAGTGGAGCATGGAGGTCACACTGTTCGTTGGAACATTGGAACCAGTTCGGTGCATTGTCCTCTCAGGTGTCCACATACTTTTGGCCACACTGTATTTCACTGTGAAGTCCCTGAGCTAGCTTTTAGCTGAGCGCTTTGGCTGAACGGTTGATGAGGGATAATATAATGCTTACTAATTTGGTCTCACTTTATATTAAGCGTCTTTTATAATTGGTGCAAACAATGTAAATGTCACCGCAGGTATGTTTAAAGAGCCGTAAAGTCCATTTAAAGAGCCCTCTAGAGTTTGTCATATGCACAGATGAAAGGTTACACCTCCTGATAAAACATTTTTCCAAGAGGGAAATAAATATAAAGCCTGGAGTCAGAATAGAGGGCAAGGCAACGTGACCAAATATCAGAATATGGTACAACTTAAGGTAACTAGAGGTACAGAGGGTGCCACCATGGCTGCACAGGAAGGAGCCTCAGTAATGTACTGAAGGCTCGAGCCAGCTGTTGGGCTTACAGGTTCTCTAACTGAGAGCTCACGTATACAGACAGAAATTAACATTACCACTGGGGGGCAGTGTGGGCAATAGGCCAAGTGAAACACACCCACCTCCATATGGACACGACAAAGGACAAACTCGATCGTGCGAATTAGGCCAGCTGTTTGGCTCGTGGGTTCTCTGACTGAGAGCTTACAGATACGGACAGAACGTAGGATACGGAGCATTACCACTGGAACCTGTGGTGGTGCTGTAGCCGATAGTCAACAAAGAGGAACCTCCGGCAACAGCAGAGCAGTTAGGGCGGAACTTGGAAGAGAGGCTGTGGGATCTAGTCCGGATTTCTGTCATTCTGACGTTTTAGGGTCTAATGAATCAGAAACACCTAGATGATGTTACATCATCATGGGCGCGGACAAAGTGGTGCTACTGGACAAGAGACTTTTGACTCTGGAGTGCCCCCCAGTGGACGTAATACTTAGCATCCATGCAAACGTACAGGATACACCACCAGTCAAAAGTTTAGGTACACCCCTCTAACTGGATGTAGCTGGTGATCTTATAGACTCTACAGTGGTACACTAAACAGCTCCACCTGCTGAGAATCTGACCCAGTCCATATCCTGATACTCCACATCTACTCCTGATGTACACAGTATGGTACTCCTCCATATCTCCACCTCTAATATATATTTAGTGGTGTAAAAACTTTGATCTCTTTTTCTGCACAGTGTAAAAGCTCTAGTTCTCCTTTCAGGTTAGTGAATATTCATGATGGACCGACCAATAGAATCGCTCCAAACCTGCTTAGTAATAAACCTTGTTCTATCAGCTCCACTGCAGGGTAAGGAAGCTGCTCCATCCTCCTGTACAGCTCCACACTGGAGGGGGTTAAGGTGGACTGGGTAATTTCATGAGAGGGTTTTAAGGTGGACTGGACGAACCTGGAAGAACCTGCTATAAGGAGAACCTGCTATGAGGAGGCGTCTCTAAACTTGTGACCCGTAGTGTACATACATGAAGGGAGCACACACAAGCCCTGAGTGGGGCCGTTCATTCAGCGTCAGAAAGACCTTAATGGGCTTAAAGCTATAATAATCTAAACCCAGTGTTTCCTAACGGAGCGCGCTAGCTGGCTAATTTAGCCTCATGCTAATACCGTCTTCTTTCACCTGCACATAAAAGAAACCCGCTTCGTTTCAGTCATCGCTTTGATGACCTCATCCCGAGCTTCTTTCGGAACCCTCAGGATGTTAGTCACTGCCTCCGAAAGAGTCGACCTTATAAATAGCCATGCTGAATCACCGGCCACAATAAACAGGCTTAACCAAATTAGGCCGGGCCCAATCTATTTACCGGAACTTTTTCCAGCGCTATTTTTGCTAGGAGGAAACGGCAAATGATGAAGTATGGTTTGGAAAGGCAAGCTGGAGTTTGCGCGGCCCGGAGTGGCGATTTGTTGCCTAATGCGGCCATTAACCTGACGATCCTCGAACCCGATACGGAGCGGGAGTTATGGGCGAATTAGAGCAGCGAGAGCCGAGTCATGAGCGCAGATTTAATATGATCGCGGCCGCGCCGATAATATTACGTTTCAAATAAGGGCAAGGGAACCATCATCTATGCTGAATTGGAAAATGCGTTTGTCAGCTTGTAATGCGATTTGGGCTTCCTGTGCCGAGCTGCACCTGGTGTTAGCATGGTGCTAATGGTGAAGGATATTCCGGGATTAGCTCTTAGCTATAAAACGTTTCCCAGGGTTTGTTCCCTGCTAGTTGTGGTGACTAGCGCTCGCGCACATGCTAATGAGCTCAGCTTAAGTGGAAACACCTGCCTTCTTAATTATCCCTGTGCTTCTCAGGTGATCCTGGTCCTGGAAGTCCACTGTCCCGCACATTTTAGTGCTTTTCCGGACCCTTTAACTCAATGATGGGCTGCTAATGAGCTGATTGGCTGGATCAGGTGTGTTGGGAGCAAGGACAACTCAAAAAGCGCAGGACCGCCAGGACCAGCCCTATTTGGATGACACAGTTCTACACAGGGAGGTAAGGTTATTATTCCCAGCGTTCCTCAGGGATTTTATTCCCGTCTGACTACCGACTGTGCACTTACACATCAGTAAACATTCCGGGGACTTTCACCTGTACCTGTAAAATGTCTCCAACATAATCTCAGGTTATACTGTGATATATACACTGTACCACCTCTTTCTAATCTATGGATCCCGTCACTCACACCCCGCAGCGATTTATAGCCCCGTCATCCTCGTGCAGCGCCCTCTGCAGGAGCCAGAAGTTACTACCGCCTTAAACACACAGGGGTGCCATCTCTATGGTTTTGACATACCGGAACCGTCCGGTCATATACGTCATATGGTTCAGTTGTACTGAACTAGACTTACTGTAGGTGGGAGTAATTAGCGCACAGCCTCAGCCCGGACCCTCAACGCACAACCCCCCACCCCGGTGTTGATCGGGTAATCTTCCGCCACGCTCTTCAGCCACGGCAAGTCTTGTGCAGCGGATGGCTGATCCATAAACACACTCTAATTAGCAGACACTAATGAGAGAGAGGGAGAGAGAGAGAGAGAGAGAGAAAGTGACACACGGAGAGAAAGAGAGAGAGAGAGAGAGAGAGACAGAGAGACACTAATGAGAGAGAGAGAGAGAGAGAGACAGTGACACACGGAGAAAAAGAGAGAGAGAGAGAGTGAGACAGAGAAAGAGAGACACTAATGAGAGAGAGAGAGAGAGAGAGAGAGAGTGAGACATGCAGAGAGAGAGAGAGAGACAGAAAGAGAGAGACAGAGAGACAGAGAGAGAGAGAGGTCTTCCTCGGAGCACCACCGTTCCCTCCAAAGTCACCAGAGGTCACGTATCACCCAAAACCCGGCCACGGCCTGAAGTGAGACTTTCTCAAGTAAATCAATTACCGCCACTTTTGTTTGTCTCCCTCTCTCTCTCTCTCTCTCTCTCTCTCTCTCTCTCTCTCTCTCTACATTCTCTCTCTTCCTCCCTCTCTCTCTCTCTTTCTCTCTGTCTCTCTCTCTGTCTCTCTATCTCTCTCTTTCTCTCTGTCTCTCTCTCTGTCTCTCTATCTCTCTCTTTCTCTCTCTCTCCCTCTCTCCCTTCCTCCCTCTCTGAGGTTGCTCCTCGGCTCAATACATCATTCATTAGATTACGGCGAGCCATTAGCGTTTCAGCCAGCTTGGGAACTTGCAAATTCACTGTGACTCAACGCGCGGCATATAAAGCAGACTTACGCGTCTCCCTAACTATCGACGACAGGGCTCGTTATGGGTGATGGACGAGGTTGGCAATTATACGGAGCCCTTGATTTGGACTATTAATGAGGTTCGCCGTATTCAAATAATTCGCCAGGCCTCGGGTTATTCCCACTCGACTTGTGAGGGCCGCGGAGGCCCAGCCCGGGCCACGGGTCGCACCGTAGGCCATAACAGGCCAAACTGTTTCACAAACCTTCAAGAAATGTTTTCATTTGGGCCGATGTGGCGGTGTTCTGCCTGAAGTGACCTTGTAAGTGAGTCATTAGAACTCACCTGTTGAAGAAGCCAGTTCACTATAACGGGACTATAGCTCAATGCTAATGTAATATAAACAGCTGCACCACGCAGGACCACATGCACACACACCGTTACCACGACTGTCCTTAACACCACGTCACCGTCACCAAAGACTGCAGTGGTGTCGTACCAGACTGTCATGGAGGGACTCAGAATGGCAGCGGGTCATCTTCAGTGACGAGTCCCGCTTTAGTCTTGGTGGAGACGCCCAACGAATCCGTGTGTGGAAGCACCGTGGTCAGCACCAAGATGAACGGTTTGCTGTCACACGTCCAGAAGACCTGGTGTCCCTCCACCTCCACCCCTACCGCACCATCTGCAGGAACTGTGTGAGAATGTTCAAGCTGCATGGGATGGATTATCACAGGACTCCATTAGGAACCTCTACAGCTCCATACCGAGACGTCTGGCGTGTTGGGTTAGCGAACACGGCGGCCCGACGCCATACTGAGAGACAGACTTCTGTATGTGTAGCTCAATAAATATTGATCATATCAGTCTAAATTTATCATCAGTTATTGATCCTCTTGATGCCTCTAAATTACCTGTAGCTCTGTATCACTATCCACTTGGAACATCAACTGAAACGACCATTTATCACACCTGTATTTAAACTGCTATGGACACTACTGGACCGTCACAGAAAGTTCTAGACAGTTCCAATCAATTCTCCAAAGTTCTAGACGATTGTGAACAGTTCTATAAACTTCTGGAGAGTTCCAGAGGCTACCTGCAGTCTGCTTAGCACTGAATGTTTC
>JAMWET010007416.1:82500-143099 GCA_024036415.1 Prochilodus magdalenae | reverse complement strand
CTTAAAGTAGTAGCCACAGTCTTTCATACCGTATTAATTGGCCTGCTAATTTAGCATGTGGTAGTTTAGCTAAAACGCTACAGACCCAAACAGGTTCGAGTTTGGGTTTGGGCCACTCCAACACCGGCCAGTAAACTTTCGCTTTTTTTAAACAGGACTTTTTATCATCTACACAAGTTTGGGCAGAGCAGTAGTTAGAACCACCAAGCTGACGTTAAACCAATGGGTCAGGCTTCCGATCCAAACATGACAACACGGCTTTCTGTCCTTTCACCAGCAGCAGCTGCAAAACTTTGCTTCCTCAGGTTGGAATCATTATCAACAAACCTCGTGCCAGTGCCATAGGTACCCAGATAGCATGTGGATGTAGGCCACATCCGCCAAAGAAATGGGACTGCTGTCGGCACTGCCCACTTTGGGTTTGCATGGCCCTAATCTGGATTGGGCATGGCCCATATTATGCGGACTGAGAGCAGGCCACCCAAGTGACATCAACCCATGCAGTGAGGGGGAAAAATGAAAATTGGGAATACGGTAGGGTTGCCACCTTTCAGAAATGAAAATAAAGGACGTGGGGGCGTGGTCATGCGTGAGTGACATGAGTTCTTCAAAATCGCGTCCTCTATTAGATCTGATTCCGGGCGACATGGGGGTGTTTGAGAGAGTGGCAACCCTAGAATACGGGCCAGATTTGGGCCAGAACATGCTATGAGGGTAGCCAGGATCGCTCAGGCTCTGTGGTGAGCGGAGCTGTTATCATGCTAGCTTAACCGATGCTAACTAGCTTCTCCCCCTAGTTACCAGCACTGTTTTGCGCTTAGCGGTTGCAGGATAGGTGGTTTGACTTTAGAGCTGTCTTTGAACCAGGCTTTAATCTGTTGAGTGAGTGCACACAGACGACAGAGGCTCATGGGTAATTAAACGGTTGTGGCTGTGCGAGTTTGAAAGGTATGGGAATGAGCAGTGGTTTCCAGCTCTTGCTCAACGTGATCAGTGTGTCTTAAGTCGTCCTTTGAATGGTCAGCAGCCTCCCCCCTCTGCTCTTGCTTGGGTCAGAGCTCAGTGTCATTTGCACCAGTTCCCCTTTACCCCACTTCCTGTAAGTCTCTCATCAGACGGACAGGCGAGGAGAGGACTTTTTCTGTGGTGACTAATTTTGATCCATATGAGGACACTTCCCAGTGTTCAGAAGTTTAGAGACACCTGTTAGAAGTAGTTACAGACACAGTAGTGGACAGAAAGAGACTCATCCTGATTTGACACACATACACCGGAATGGTCTCCATGTCGTTCTCTCCCGCTCTTTGCTGAAGCTGGTCTCTTTCTCTCTGTTCCTCCCTCCCTCTGTCTTTCTCCTTTCTTAAACTGATCGCTCTGTCTGTTCTGAAGTTGGTCTTTCTCTCTGTCTCTGTTTGTACTGGTCCCTGGCTTTCTGCTGGGGCTGGTTTCTGTCTCTCTGTGTTTCTGCTTGAGCTGGTCTCTCTCTCTCTCTGTCTCCTTGAGCTGGTCTCTCTCTGTCTGTCTCCTTGAGCTGGTCTCTCTCTCTCTGTCTCCTTGAGCTGGTCTCTCTCTCTCTGTCTCCTTGAGCTGGTCTCTCTCTCTCTGTCTCCTTGAGCTGGTCTCTCTCTGTCTGTCTCCTTGAGCTGCTCTTTCTCTATCTGTCTCCTTGAGCTGGTCTCTCTCTGTCTGTCTCCTTGAGCTGCTCTCTCTGTCTTACCCTAAGCTGTCTCTGGAGCTTATCTCTAGCATTCTGCTGGAGCTGGTTTCTGTCTCTCTGTGTTTCTGCTTGGGCTGGTCTCTCTCTGTCTGTCTCCTTGAGCTGGTCTTTCTCTGTCTGTCTCCTTGAGCTGCTCTCTCTCTATCTGTCTCCTTGAGCTGGTCTCTCTGTCTGTCTCCTTGAGCTGGTCTCTCTCTGTCTGTCTCCTTGAGCTGGTCTCTCTGTCTCACCCTAAGCTGTCTCTGGAGCTTATCTCTAGCATTCTACTGTAGCTGGTTTCTGTCTCTCTGTGTTTCTGCTTGGGCTGGTCTCTCTCTGTCTGTCTCCTTGAGCTGGTCTCTCTCTGTCTGTCTCCTTGAGCTGCTCTCTCTCTATCTGTCTCCTTGAGCTGGTCTCTCTCTGTCTGTCTCCTTGAGCTGGTCTCTCTCTGTCTGTCTCCTTGAGCTGCTCTCTCTGTCTCACCCTAAGCTGTCTCTGGAGCTTATCTCTAGCATTCTGCTGGAGCTGGTTTCTGTCTCTCTTCTGAAGCTGGCCTATTACTCTATTTCTGCTCTAGCCTTTTTTTCTGTCTCTGCTTGGGCTGGTCTCTCTCTTTCTCTGCTTAAGCTGGTCTCTCTCTCTTTCTCTGCTTAAGCTGGTCTCTCTCTCTGTCTCTGCTTGGGCTGGTCTCTCTCTTTCTCTGCTTAAGCTGGTCTCTCTCTCTTTCTCTGCTTAAGCTGGTCTCTCTCTCTGTCTCTGCTTGAGCTGGTCTCTCTCTGTCTGTCTCCTTGAGCTGCTCTCTCTGTCTCACCCTAAGCTGTCTCTGGAGCTTATCTCTAGCATTCTGCTGGAGCTGGTTTCTGTCTCTCTTCTGAAGCTGGCCTATTACTCTATTTCTGCTCTAGCCTTTTTTTCTGTCTCTGCTTGGGCTGGTCTCTCTCTTTCTCTGCTTAAGCTGGTCTCTCTCTCTTTCTCTGCTTAAGCTGGTCTCTCTCTCTGTCTCTGCTTGGGCTGGTCTCTCTCTTTCTCTGCTTAAGCTGGTCTCTCTCTCTTTCTCTGCTTAAGCTGGTCTCTCTCTCTGTCTCTGCTTGAGCTGGTCTCTCTCTGTCTGTCTCCTTGAGCTGCTCTCTCTGTCTCACCCTAAGCTGTCTCTGGAGCTTATCTCTAGCATTCTGCTGGAGCTGGTTTCTGTCTCTCTTCTGAAGCTGGCCTATTACTCTATTTCTGCTCTAGCCTTTTTTCTGTCTCTGCTTGGGCTGGTCTCTCTCTTTCTCTGCTTAAGCTGGTCTCTCTCTCTTTCTCTGCTTAAGCTGGTCTCTCTCTCTGTCTCTGCTTGGGCTGGTCTCTCTCTGTCTCTGCTTGGGCTGGTCTCTCTCTTTCTCTGCTTAAGCTGGTCTCTCTTTCTGTCTCTGCTTTAACTGGACTCACTCTGTCTCTGCTTGAGCTGGTCTCTCTCTGTCTCTGCCAGAGCTGGTCTCTTTGCATGTCTTTCTGGAGCTGGTGTCTCTTCTTTGCTAAAGCTGGTCTCCTGCTGGCCTATCTGCCTCTTTTGTGAAGCAGGTCTGGTTTCTCTGTCTCACAAGCACGAGTCCTTGATGCCTTTAGATCTACAGATTTTTGAGGTTTTCCAGCTTAAGACCGATTGGCTTGTCCTTTTATCTGGGTTAATGTGTTTTGCTTATGTTGGTGTGTTATTTAGAGAAATGATCCAGCACACTGCCCTCACCTGATTGCTTTTGTGTCCTGTGTGTGCTACTGTAGTTTGGAGGTGGAGAATGGCCCATCGGTGGGCTGCAGTCCTTTGGATTTGCAGCTGTCCCCCGGCTCAGGGCTGGTGCTGCACCCCAGCATGGCCGGACATGGTCAGCGAAGGGAGTCCTTCCTCTACCGTTCGGACAGCGACTATGACCTGTCACCGAAATCTACCTCGCGCAACTCTTCCATCGTGGGCGAACTGTGAGTGAACCCTAACCCTAGAGAAGTGGTGCAGGATTATACACACAGAAAGAGGTTATCATCCCAGGCTTTGGTCTCAAATGATGCACTTACATAACCGCTGACAGAATTGTCTTTTGCGGCTCAGTGGAGAACTGAGGATTATTGGTTTACCGTACCGCCAACATGTACACACAGCAAGTCTGGAGTTAAGCTTACAGGACTGAGTCAAAACTGAGTCACCTGTGACTGAACAGTACCTAATAGTATGTGATCCCTCCATGAGCACCAGTAACAGCTGTGATTGGATTTGATAGATCTTGGAAGGGCAAGTTTCTCGATCCTAAAACTTCTACTGACCTTTTCAACATGATTCAACGTGATTCAACATCGCTCCATTTCAGAGAACCCTCAGATTCGGAGTACTGGTGATCAGTGGTGATAGGAACCAAAGTGGTGGTGGTAGGAACAGAACGCCTGAAGAGTTTAAGTCTCTTAAAGCTCCCACACATAGTTATAAAAAGGTGCATTGATGTATTGCTTTGATAGATAGATAGATAGATAGATAGATAGATAGATAGATAGATAGATAGATAGACGGATAGATGGATGGATAGATAGATAGATAAATAGATGTATAGATGGATAGATGGATAGATAGATGGATGGATGGATGGATGGATGGATGGATGGATGGATAGATAGATAGATAGATAGATAGATAGATAGATAGATAGATAGATAGACGGATAGATGGATGGATAGATAGATAGATAAATAGATGTATAGATGGATAGATAGATGGATAGATGGATAGATAGATGGATGGATGGATGGATGAATGGATAGATAGATAGATAGATAGATAGATAGATAGATAGATAGATAGATAGATAGACGGATAGATGGATGGATAGATAGATAGATAAATAGATGTATAGATGGATAGATGGATAGATAGATGGATAGATGGATGGATGGATGGATGGATAGATAGATAGATAGATAGATAGATAGATAGATAGATAGATAGATAGATAGATAGACAGACAGACAGACAGACAGACAGACAGACAGACAGACAGACAGACAGACAGACAGATAGATAGATAGATAGATAGATAGATAGATAGACAGACAGACAGACAGATAGATAGATAGATAGATAGATAGATAGACGGATAGATAGATGGATAGATGGATAGATAGATGGATGGATGGCTGGATGGATGGATGGATAGATAGATAGATAGATAGATAGATAGATAGATAGATAGATAGATAGATAGATAGATAGATAGATAGATAGATGGATAGACAGACAGACAGACAGACAGACAGACAGATAGATAGACAGACAGACAGACAGTCGGCGCCGGAGGTATGCGACTGTAGTTTGCCGTAGTTTTGGTCGAAGATGTGTATTTAAAATCTGTTCCTGGTGGAGAGATACATGCAGGACATTGAAAGGCAAACAGTCGCCCAAAAAAAAGAAAATTCTGATTTTCCACTTTTTTACCATCATCAGCATTACAGATCAAACCTCAGCAGACGTGTAGGTTCACTGGTGGGTTTGGATAGTAATAAAATGGCTATATTTGCATTGTAGACACGAGAACCCCTGGTTCCTATCAACACCACTGTAGAGAAATCATTTCTACAATCAACCATTTCACACCAAACCCATCCTGAACAACCTTCTTTAGAATGAATCATGCCAAACTACTGAACATTCATAAGTGACGTGTGGTGTGTTACCAATGGTGTTGGCATTAAATCTGTTTTCCGGTCCTGCAGACACGGTGAAGACCTGATAGTCACGCCTTTCGCTCAGGTAAACAGCCTCAGACATTTACGTAGTGTCCTCCAGGCCTCTTTCAGTTTCACTCCGTTACTCTTTCCTTATTGCTGTATTCAATCTGTCTTGTTTCCCTGGCCTCTAGGTGCTTGCCAGTCTGCGTACAGTCAGGAATAACTTCAGTGTTCTGACCAACGTGCCGTGTCCCTCCAGCAAGTCAGTCCCTGTTTCCTACCTTCATGCTTCATCTGAAACAGTGTGTCGAAGTGGCCACAAGAGGGCACACTTACTTAAGCAATGGGAGTCACTGAGGCTGTTTGGGACGTTGACTCTCAGTGTAATAGAATATCATTAGTCTGCAAGTCTGTCCCCAAAGCCCGACAAGCACCTACAATGTGGTGGTCACAATTTGAATTAATAATATTGAAATTAAAAGTTAATATTAATATTGAAACATATATACAGCACTGTGCCTCCCTTTATTTATGTAATTTCCTGTCAATAGCCTTTAAGTACTAGTTATTTATTTTTCAGAGAAGTTATGTATAACAGAAAATGGCATATTTGAACAGATTTGTGCATTAATGTATACGTCCTTTGTTGCATTCTATATATATATATATATTTTTTAATATATATTTATTTATTTTTCCTTCAGGCGATCGCCAGTGACAACTCAGCCTCCTTTAACTAGAGCCTCTTTGTCAGGTAAGACCATCGGATTATTGTCGATATCTTAGAAGTTGATAGTATTGATAGGTACATATATATATATATATATATATATATATGTGTGTGTGTGTATAAAAAGCACAATGTAACTGCTACAAATATATATATATATATCGTCGCTGTCCAAAGAAAAACAAGTATCTCCAAAATGGCAACTTTACAGGAGAGCCCAAAAACCATATTGAATTTGAATGGAAGTCAATGGAACCAGACATCTTTCCAAACAGTATTGGGCCTTTTCTGTTGGTCCGTTTATCATGAGATTCTCGCTCAGTGTAAACAGAAGCTGATGGGTTCAAATGATGCATAAAAGTAAATATGGACAAAAGTGGAGATACATGTTTTTCATTGGACAGCGACGATATATATATATATATATATATATATATACATATGATATAATGCTAATGAAATCTGTATCCTGTATCCAGCTGTCAGTGTCAGGACGAGTGGGTCACACAGAACGACCTTTGTGAGACCATTTTTTCCTGCTGATGCACAATTACTTTATATTTGGTGAAGTAGAAAAAAATTTGGAAAATAAAGTTTGGACACCCAGTTGTAAAGATTGAATTTACAACTTAGGGAATGCTGTCATTGACAGTTCTACTGCATAGATTGACAAGAAGCTCTTTTCATCAAATGCTGCTCTTAAATACAGCTAAAATATCTTTGGCAGTCAGGGTTCCATCAGCCCTCACTCTGAAATGCCCCTGGCGTATCTAGATGATGTTTAGAGACTCCAGATGTTGACTAATGTTATGGTTCTGCAGGTAGGGCTGCCTTTTAGATAGGGCTCGTTCAAGCAGACCATGTTTGTGCAAGCATCGCGGCAACCCCTGCTGTATCAGCTTGACTGTCATATGGGGGTTTTGCTTTGCCTTTCTGACCACACTTCTTAATGGCCAAGTGGGCAGTGAAAACTGAGCTGAGCTTTTCTTTCATTTCATGGGCTTCCTGGCTAGAAATCTGTTATTTCTCCAGACTGCTTCCGATCCTCAGCCAGCTGCTTAGAAGACTCCGTAGTTGTTGAGTATTAGCACAAATGTTGCTAACCCAACATTCCAGACGCTTCATCATGGAGCTGTACAGGTTCCTAATGGTGTCCTGTGATGACCCATCCCATGCAGCTTGAATATCCTCACACAGTTCCTGCAGATGGTGCGGTAGGGGTGGAGGTGGAGTGACACCAGGCCTTCTGGACGTGTGACTCATGACAGCAAACTGTTCATGTTGGCCACGGATTCGTTGGTCGCCTCCACTAAGACAAAAGCGGGACTCGTCACTGAAGATGACCCGCTGCCATGACAGTGGCACGACACCACTGCAGCCTTTGGTGACGTTGACGTGGTGTTAAGGGCAGTCGTGCGTGCATATAGCCCTGTGTAATTGTGGCTGTTGGATCAATCAGGTATATTACATCACCTGTGCATCCGAGCTTGAAGCTTGAATCACTCATGTTGTCAACCTACCCACCGAAGTTTCATTCCTGTCAGCTGATTCCCTCCGGGTGCAGCTATGTTGTTTTGAAGATGAGTTTATTAAGCTAAGCTAAAATGTTCCAGGCCGATATGTTTGTCTTATGCACAGTTTTTCCGGTTCGCTGGATTCTCTGAATTACACGCAGCAATACGACACTGTAGACTGCAAACTAACACTCCCCGTGTGCTGAACTGACATCATACGACTGGAAACCTCACCCAAATTCCCCAGACTAAACAGCAGGCTTTGTCACACATGGTATTTAAATTACTTTGACTGTTCAGGACTAGTTTGTGTAGCTGGCTTTGCTATCTAACACTGTTCTAGTGCCTTATATGGACATGACAATGCCACCTAAAGAATGAAGCTCGACTTCAGAGGTCTGATGCATTGTGTGTTCGCGTTCAGTGTTGCACTGACTGGACTGGAAGCTCGTTCTGTGGCTAGTGGTGCACTCAGAGATAGATGCTCCCTACAGCAGCCTGTTCTCTATTCTCTGTTTCTTGTTTGTGTTGTTGAGACTGAGCTTGTCCTCATTTGTACTTGAAAGAAGAATAGTGACCTTAAATCTTACGAGAAGAGAGAAAAAAAGTGTGTGTGTGTGTGTTGGGGGATGTGAAAGTTTGAGTCAACCACATCGTGATGTATTAGAGAGCGAGAACTGTTACGCAGCAAAACCACAAAGAAAAGCAGCGTGTGTGTGTGTGTGTGTGTGTGTGTGTGTGTGTGTGTGTGTGTGTGTGTGTGTGTGTGTGTGTGTGTGTATGTGTTTGTGTGTGTGTGTGTGTGTGTTTATGTGTGTGTGTGTGTGTATGTGTTTGTGTGTGTGTGTGTAAAAGAGAAAGTGTGTGGGCGAGTGGAATGAGATGTGTGTGTATGTTAATGTGTGTGTTTGACGTCTTCCAGAGTTTGATAGTTGACATTTGTGTTGCACGGTTGCCTCTTTTGTGTGGCCACCTCTTTAACCTGCAGGCTTATCGTTCAGTAGCTGATGTTATAAGTTAATCCGAACTTCTATATATTATATGTATATGTGTGTGTGCGGATATAAATATATATATATATATATATATATATATATATATATATATATATATATATATATCATGCACACCTTTAAATATTCAGTAATTATAATAAAGGACACACAGTGGGTATCTGCAAAACATTATTCAAAACCTGTCCTGTCAAAAAAATGGACTCCTATAAATTATTTGTCACTAATATAAATATTTTAATATTTACTATTAGTTTTTTATTAAATGCCATATATCATTCAATTGCTGCTGTGCATTACTCACACTGCTTCTAACTCTTTAGTTACTGCTATGAGTTTTTTAGGATCTTTATATTATTCAGTAACCTCTATCACTCATCATGTACAATAATATATGCATAAGATATATATATTATTTAGGAAATATGGAGAATGTCCAGAGTACGCTGCAGATACATGGAATGCAAGGTAAATTAAAACTTTCTCTTATAAATTACTGTATACATTTATTCATGTATAAATCATTTGTTAACCACTATTAATAATTCACCATTACTGTCACTTTTTTAGTAATGACTAAATTACTCAGTAACTATAAATTATTCAGTATCTGCTATAAATGATTCTGTAACTGCTATAAATTGTTTAACTACTATAAATTCATTTTCTACTATGAATTTTTCCATTTCCACTATACTTTTTGCAGTAACTTCTGTAAATTAAATAGTAACTACGATAAATATTCACTTTTTACTATAATTTATTCACTTTCTACTATAAATTATTCAGTAACTACTAAAAATGATTCACTTTCTACTATAAATATTCAGATTCTACTGTAAATATGTGCTTTCCACTATAAATATTCACATTCTACTATAAATGATCCAGTTTCTACAATTAATTATTCACTTTGTACTATTAATTAATCAGTTTCTACTATACATTGCTCAGTTTCCACTATGCATTATTCAGTTTCTACTATAAATTACTCAGTTTCTACTATACATTATTCAGCAACTATTGTAAATGATTTATTAACTACTATATTCACATTTTACTATAAATTATTCAGTTCCTATTATACATTACTCACTTTCTACTATACATGATTCACTGTGTATTATGAATTATGATCTACTATGAGTTGTTCAGTACTATAATCACCTCTCCTGATTTTGTAATATGCTTTTTCAAAAGCTCTTTGTTGTTATATGTATATATATATACACACATGCCCTGTACACATCTAAAATACTTAGGGGGCATGTGCACGGCCCTATGTTCTGGCACGCTGTAAAACGCACCTGTGTGTATACTCAGGTCAGGTGGAGGTGGCTGTAGAGTGAGTGAGCCAGGCCTGTAAGCGGAGGGGGTGGGGGGCAGGGGCTTGTGGGATGTTTTAGTTCCTGTTTCGTGGTCTCTGATGCCTCATTGACGTCAGATGCCGCCCACCCACCAGCTCCTTCACTTCCTGCCTGCATGAATGGGCACTACTCACTGCTTGGAGAGGAAAACATACACGCACACTCAAATCCCCCCCAACGCCACCATCACCGCACACACACGCACATGTTAAAGACGTTGGTGAAGCGTGTCTACTCCCCTCACGTTTCTCTGTGGAATCAGAGTGAAGACTTACCCTTTACAATTATCCATTCTGTGGTGCGGCTCGGCGTTGACGTTGCTGTTACCGTAGTTGTCGGCTTGATTTGGCCAGAGATGATTTAATGGGATAGTTTGGCAGAGGACTTTCAGAGTTTTTCCCTCACGCACATTTTTTTATTTGTTCAGGCATGTTTTGTGTTGGCACAGTGCAAGCTGGTATTTGATGATGGGTTATTGTATTCCAGAGCAACAGAGTATCTTAAGTGATGCTGGATTACTTCACCAGAATACTGCATGATTTCTATAGACATGTTATAATCATTGGTGATGCGGATCCAGATGATTACAGCACTAATGTTTGCATTTTTAAAATAAATTATTATTCTTTATCAGCTCATATCCCATATTGCTGCATCCAGGTATATATAAATAAATATATATTCTATATATGCAAATATATAATATATGAAAAAAATAAATACATTTGTAACTGTACAGTTGATTACAATCAGCAGCTTCCACACGTCAGCCAAATTACATCGCTGAAAGTTGCATGCACCAAATTTAAATTTTTAGCATTATAATAATTTTCTGCTAATACTGGGGCACTATTTCTGTTTCTGGCTGAGTTTAACATAGTGGAAAAACTTAAAATATAAAATGTGCCATATGCTTGGCAGAGGCCACATTTTATTTATTAATTTTTTTTCAGCGCTTCTAACTTGGAAAACAGAATTAACAACATCTTAAAAGATATAACCGGGTGCAGAGCCTTCATCCTCTCATGTTGGACTGATTGATTCGATGCTACAGTGGCTCATCATCACCCCTTGAGGTACAAAGAGGTATTACAAGACAGGATAGACTGGCGCTAGCTGGTTAGCATGCTAACATCAGTAGATATCTCTGCAAAAACGCTGCATACAAATCATAACTCTTATTTCTTCATTCAACATTCTGTTGATGTTCTGTTGGTTTTGGAAGATTCTGTACATATTAGCATACCTGCATAGAATATGTGTTATGTAGTTCATATTCAAATACGAAAAAAAATTATAGGGCTGTATTTTACAGTGTTACATGAAAAAACTTAGGTGATAAACCCATATTTACTGAATTATTGCAGGGAATAATGGGAAGCCGACTGGCTAGCAGCCCCACAGGTAATTTAAGCCTCCCAAAAACTGACATTAGTACTGTTAGGTTTAAATTATTATGTAATGTATAATAGATATATAGGGAAATAGCAGTAATAAGGGCTGAAAATGATTAAATGCTGAAAATGAAAAATGGTGGTTGTTGCATAGTCCAGCCTGTGTATGCATTATAGTGTCCACAAGTTTGGGGACACCTCTATTTAAATTACCACAAAGTTATAAGTATGATAAACATTAGTTTGTTATAAGCAAGTCAATTAAAAAAGGGACTGTGGACAAACTGTTCTGTCATTTTTGGGTTGAGTAAAACGTGCTTAGTTGCTTGTAACAAACCGAAGTAATTCTCTAGGTTGCACTTTTTTACAGTGTACAATCAGTCAAACATGTCAGGTGACCTGGGGCGCTCAAACTTGTATAAGTAAGTGTTTGTCTGAAAAGCCGACAGAGGCACGTGTAGGAACCCTGCACACCTGCATACACAGCGCAAATGTGTTGCTGCTGTTTGGCTGCTGCGGATCGGCAGGCTGTTTGAATTAGAGCCTTTAAAACAACAGAAGCGGCGCGTCGGAGGAAAAGAAAGATTTAGTTTCACGCTCGACGCGTTTTATTACCGCTCTCGCGTCATTCAGCCTGCAGCCAGCGTCCTGGCCTTGACCCGCACTTCTTTAAAAGCCTTCCAGAGAAAGGAGCGAGAGGAAGGAGTGGGGGAGATGGAAAGCACAAGAGTGATGGGAAGAAGAGAGAGAGAGAAAGGGAGACAGAGGTTCATGCTTTAAAGTGAAGCCAGACTCCTGTGGAGAGAAGAAAGTTCTGGTGTTTTGTCCTCTGGCTGTTGCGAGCAGAGTATACACAAGCACATTGTAAGTGAGGAGGCCATGCAAAATCCCAGCTGCTACCCTACGGGCAGGGCAGTCAGTCAATGTGGGGTGGGTAGACACAACAGCGTCCCGCCAGCTCTCGACCTGAAACTGGCTCGACAGTGCTGGGTAGCTATTCCAGAGACAGATTGGGACACTTGTCTTTCCATGTGTGAAGTGTTGTTGAGCTGCTAGCAAGCAGTGAGGGGCAAAAGGGGTGGGGCTATGAAAAACAGGCCACACCTCTCCACACAGACAGCCAGGCTGAGATCAAACGGGCACCTGCAGCTTTCCTGAACAACTGACGTAATGAGCCTAGCAAAAGAACCAGGGATGCACCGAAACGAACATTTTGGGCAGAAACTGAGACCCAACAAAATGAAACATCTGACTGAAGGCTGAATACCGAATACCATGTGGCACTTATATTTACAGCATGGATTTGGCCCCTCTGTCCCTAAGCAAATCTGGTCCACTTCTGGCACAGGTACTGCAGAGTTGCCTGCTTTGGGCTGAGGAGTGGCCTTATTGTGGTGCATGTGTGGCCCAAATCTGGCTACAGGCACATGTCCACTCAACCAGTCGTCAACCCGTCTGGCAAGTGGGCCAGGTGAAATTGGGGAATGTGGGCCAGATTTGGGTCGGAACAACTTTGGTGCATGGGATGTATTTTTGTCTGTGTGTTAAAAGAAAAAAGAATCAACTAAACTGCAGAGTAAACACTCTTACTGAACACTCAACATCTTAACATCCCAGAAGAGACACCAACAACATCCCAGCAGAGACACCAACAACATCACAGCAGAGACACTGACAACATCACAGCAGAGACACCAACAACATCCCAGCAGAGACACCAACAACATCACAGCAGAGACACTGACAACATACCAGCAGAGACACCAACAACATCCCAGCAGAGACACTGACAACATCACAGCAGAGACACTGACAACATCCCAGCAGAGACACCAACAACATCACAGCAGAGACACTGACAACATCCCAGCAGACACGCCAACAGCATACCAGCAGAGACACCGACATCACAGCAGAGACACCAACAACATCACAGCAGAGACACTGACAATATCCCAGCAGAGACACCAACAACATCACAGCAGAGACACCAACAGCATACCAGCAGAGACACCGACACCATCCCAGCAGACACACCACCAACAACATCACAGCAGAGACACTGACAACATCACAGCAGACACACCACCAACAACATCACAGCAGAGACACCGACACCATCCCAGCAGAGACACCACCAACAACATCACAGCAGAGACACCGACACCATCCCAGCAGAGACACCACCAACAACATCACAGCAGAGACACTGACAACATCCCAGCAGAGACACTGACAACATCACAGCAGAGACACTGACAACATCACAGCAGAGACGCCGACAACATACCAGCAGACACACCAACAACATCCCAGCAGAGACACCAACTACCTCACAGCAGAGACACCAACAACATCCCAGCAGACACACCGTCAACAACATCCCAGCAGACACACCACCAACAACATCCCAGCAGACACACCAACATAACACAGAGCAGCAGAGACACCAACATCACAGCAGACACACCAACAACATCCCAGCAGACACACCAACTACCTCACAGCAGACACACCAACAACATCACAGCAGACACACCAACAACATACCAGCAGACACACCAACAACATCCCAGCAGAGACACTGACAACATCACAGCAGAGACACCGACAACAACATCACAGCAGAGACACTGACAACATCACAGCAGACACACCACCAACAACATCACAGCAGAGACACCGACACCATCCCAGCAGACACACCACCAACAACATCACAGCAGAGACACCGACACCATCCCAGCAGACACACCACCAACAACATCACAGCAGAGACACCAACATCACAGCAGAGACACCGACAACATCACAGCAGACACACCGACAACATACCAGCAGACACACCAACAACATCACAGCAGAGACACCAACAACATCACAGCAGACACACCGACAACATACCAGCAGACACACCAACAACATCACAGCAGAGACACTGACAATATCCCAGCAGAGACACCAACAACATCCCAGCAGAGACACTGACAATATCCCAGCAGAGACACTGACAACATCACAGCAGAGACACCAACAACATCACAGCAGAGACACCAACAACATCACAGCAGACACACCAACAACATCACAGCAGAGACACCGACAACATCACAGCAGAGACACTGACAACATCACAGCAGAGACACTGACAACATCACAGCAGAGACACCAACAACATCCCAGCAGACACACCAACAACATCACAGCAGAGACACTGACAACATCACAGCAGAGACACCAACAACATCACAGCAGAGACACACCAACATCACAGCAGAGACACCAACAACATCACAGCAGAGACACCGATATCACAGCAGAGACACTGACAACATCACAGCAGAGACACCAACAACATCCCAGCAGAGACACTGACAACATCACAGCAGACACACCAACAACATCCCAGCAGAGACACTGACAACATCACAGCAGACACACCAACAACATCACAGCAGAGGCACCAACAACATCCCAGCAGAGACACCAACAACATCACAGCAGAGACACCAACAACATTACAGCAGAGACACCGGCAACAACCTAGCAGACACACCACTTACATCCCAGCAGAGACACTGACAACATCCCAGCAGAGATATCAGCAAAGCACAATATGACTTAAAAACAATCCCAGCCGCCATATTCAGCGTGCTCCTGTGCGCCTCGCAGTGGAAGAATGTGGTGTTAAAGTGGGCATTAGCCTGGAGCCATTGGTGCTAGCTCTGAAGCTAACAAGTAAATGCTCTATAAAAAGGGAGCAACGTCTTTAAAACCGTCATTTTCAGTATAAAGCATCGGGTCTTTTCACTAATCAACACCGAAAGCCAATCCGGCTGAATAATTTTGGTTGCGGAACATGGACTTTTCTTCTTTTAAAGTGAAGCTGAACTAAAATGCTAAACTACCAAAACACTGTAGGCGGAGCCTTACTTTAGCCACACCCCTGTAATTTGGAGCAGGAAGTGAAACCGTGTCTCAGTCCCTCATGACCACATGGTGAGCTGTTAAATCCCATCGTCCAGCAGTAAATCTCAAAGTCTGAAAATCAGTGAGAAACATTAAAACCTGTCACCACGGAAACACAACTACGTGAACGTTTAATGTCTTTTAATAAAAAATATGACGATTTTATGTGCATGTACTGGCTTTTATTGTCAGTTCCACAACTGCCAGTACTGAAACATTTGGTAAAGTGTTTATAGCGTTATGATGGTTTTGCCTATGACCAAATGGAACAGTCAGTCATTTGTTCTAATAAACTGAATTAAGGTCACCTAAAGCTGAACACTCCAAGCAAAACAATGTTAGGGTGAAGTCCAAGACCGGTGTGTTTTAAACTCTGAGTTGGCAGATTGATCCATATCTTTAAAACGATTTTAAATCTGTAATAGAGCTGAGTGATATTGCATAATGCCATATCACAACACTTCATGCCACAATATTTATTTTACAACAGACAAATTTAAGGCCATATTTGAAAATATTATCAGAAACTATGAATCCGGTAATGTGTTTTCAGCATTTTCACACACTGGAGTTCACTTAAACCATCTAATCTTCGAACATGCACTGGTGAAGTGTTTATAGGTTCTGGCCGTATACACTGTATACTCAGAACAGTGTATAGTGACCTGCTGTGATGTAAGTTATTGTTGTCACAATAAATATTGTCCTATTGATCAGCTCTGGGCTGTAACGTATTACGGAAAGCACCCATCTAACAGCATGGTGGAACCAAAATTGCACATTGCAAAAGTGCAAGGCGCGCTGACGTTGGACTTTATGGCTCCCAACCTTCTTACACCACAGACCAAACCACATCCTATAGCAGCGTTCACTGACTAATAATAAGGAGTGGATAGTTGGGAAACGATTTGTCCCTGAGTGGTGGAGTAACTGGACAGCTTCACTGACTCATTCGCTACATACCGCGCGTTAGCCTTTCCCGCGGTGATAGAGCTGTGTTTTATGGAGCTGCCGTCCCATTTTTCCCTGGTGCTGTTTTCATTACTGTGTTGGATGGTGTTTGTGTTTCTTCGCCCTCATTTAGCCAAATGACCGCCGCTAATAGCCACGCATGAGGTCATGCCGAGACATGATGCAGGTCAAGATGCATACATACAGTCAGCTTATGAACATTCGCAATTGGAGGTCTATTTAATGTGTGGCAAAAAATGCAAATATCTAACATTAAATATTAATTATTAAATATTCATTTTGCACAGGCAGCATTTTACTTTTTTTTTTTTTTTTTTTTTTCAAAATGTTTTATGCACCATCAGACTAAACTTCTGACCGACTAGCCGAGACACTATGTACAACTGGTGTAAATGAGTGGAGCTGATTTTTACTTTTCATCTGTCAAAGACAAAGAACCAGGGCCGAGGCACGCAGAGCTAGAAGTCAGATGGGTTTATTCAATAATATTCAATAATAAAGCCCGTCTCATCTTCAGTCTTCCAAAGTTCACCCACAGCACTCCACTGCTGCGCTCCCTTCATTGGCTTCCTGTTGTTGCCCGCACCAGATTTAAAACTCTGAGGCCTACAAAGCCAAGAATGGACCAGCGCCTCCCTACCTTATGGAAATGGTGAAGAGTCGAGCTGTACCTCGAGCCCTTCGTGCTTCAAGTACAGCTCGTCTCGAACCACCATCCCTGAGGACACATGAAGGACAAGCGTCCAGACTCTTCTCTGTCCTGGCTCCCAGATGGTGGAATGAACTCCCACTGGGCGTCAGAACAGCGGAGTCTCTCGCGGTCTTCAAACGCAGACTGAAGACCCAGCTCTTCGTAATGCACTTCAGTGAGTGAGCTCTAGTAGAGGTGTAAGCTGTGTGTATTGAGTTGCACTTATAACGACCTTTTCTAGGTATCTCTAGGAACCAGCGCTGGCCCCTGTTCGGGCAGTGTCTGAGCTCATGGTGAGTTTTAGGCTCTAAACTTCCTGTACTAGCTGGAATATTATCCAACGGAGCCCTGAGCACGGTTGTCTGGATAAGAGCGTCTGCTAAATACCTTAAATGTAAATGTAAAATGTAAATAATTGAGTAATCGAAGACACGAACCAACACGGAGGAAGAGCTCACCACCGTTATTTTTATTCTGATGGTGTTACTGTTCACTGAGGACGATGAAATACCCAAAACCCCTGCTCAGTGAGGAACACTGTTCTTAAAGGTTGCATTATTTGCTGACAGGCCTATTTAGCAAGCGACAAGCAGTGACCCGTCCCTACTCGTAAAGGACTCAGCTGTTCCTGCATGACAGCGTCACCTGTTTACAGCGTCTTTTGTCAATTTCACCATGTTCCTGGTCTGAAATTGCTCCATCCCCGCTTCTTTAGACCGTGTTGCAGACATGGAGGTCAGAATGAGTTTATTTACACCATTAAACATGAAGTTCATTTCATAAATCAGTAACTGTCCTGTCTTTAAACCGACTTCGGTAAATTAGATTTGGTCTAACACTACTGTGGGGTAACACTTTGTATTAGGTGTTAAGTATCTAACAAAGTAATACATTAGTTAATATGGAGTGTTAAGTACCTAACAAAGCAATACATTAGTTAATATAGAGTGTTAAGTACCAGACATTAAGTAATATATTAGTTAATATAAAGTGTTAAGTACCTAACAAAGTAATACATTAGTTAATATAGAGTGTTAAGTACCTAACAAAGTAATACAGTAGTTAATATAAAGTGTTAAGTACCTAACAAAGTAATACATTAGTTAATATGAAGTGTTAAGTACCTAACAAAGTAATACCGTTGGTAATATGGAGTGTTAAGTACCAAACATGAAGTAATACATTAGTTAATATAGAGTTTTAAGTACCTAACAAAGTAATACATTAGTTAATATAGAGTGTTAAGTACCTAACAAAGTAATACAGTAGTTAATATAAAGTGTTAAGTACCTAACAAAATAATACATTAGTTAATATGAAGTGTTAAGTACCTAACAAAGTAATACATTAGTTAATATGAAGTGTTAAGTACCTAACAAAGTAATACAGTAGTTAATATAGAGTGTTCTATACCAAACATAAAGTAATACATTAGTTAATGTAGAGTGTTAAGTACCTAGCAAAGTAATACATTGGTTAATGAGAAGTGTTAAGTACCTAACATGAAGTAATACATTAGTTAATGTGAAGTGTTACATACCTAACATGAAGGAATACATTAGTTAATATAGAGTGTTAAGTACCTAGCAAAGTAATACATTGGTTAATGTGAAGTGTTAAGTACCTAACAAAGTAATACATTAGATAATATAGAGTGTTAAATACCAAACATGAAATAATACATTAGTTAATATGGAGTGTTAAGTACCTAACATGAAATAATACATTAGTTAATATGAAGTGTTAAGTACCTAACATGAAGTAATACATTAGTTAATATGAAGTGTTAAGTAACAAACATAAAGTAACACATTAGTTAATATGAAGTGTTAAGTACCAAAAATGACGTAATACATTAGATAATATGGAGTAATATTTTATTTAATATAAAGTACTGCTTCATTAACATTAAGTGAACATGTAACAGATTTCCATGTTTACTTAACATTAGTGAAGCACTGTTGATGTATTAGGCCTTGTTAACTAGGCATTACTTCATGTTAGCTAATCAACACTGGATGCAAAGTGCACTCTCTGCTTTTATTTGCTGATCCCCATCCTGGAGCTGGAGTTTTCTGGGATTGGGTTTGGTCTGACAGCAGTAACCTGTAAGTGACATCGCTAAACCAGCACATTCAAACCGGCTGGTTTTAAAGATCAGTTTCCACGCACGACTTGTTTACATGCATCAAACTCAGAACGGGAAAATTTGGTTTTCTATGACACGTGTTGGTCCGTCAGTTTCTATGACACGTTCAGCAGCTGAGATGTCTCTCCTGCCTGGACAATAAGGAAATTCTCAGCCATATTGTTGAAAGGAGATCAGTGTCAGTAAGTGACGAGCAGAGATTGTGACGACATGATGAAGGAATCTGATAAAGGTCTGAAGTGGTTAGGCAGGCTGGAGCGTACGTCAGCACACACACATGACTGCTTGGATGAATATCAGAGCGGTTTCAGTTTTATTACATGTAAGCTGCTGGCTCTGAGGCGGGCGGCGCAGGATGTGTAAACAGCGTGTGTATGTGCTTGTACATGTCAAGTGCGTAAGCTCGCAATCTGCTTCGCTGCGGTCTTGTGTGTTGGTTTGCATGCCTTGTGCATTATCTTCATGCATGCATGCTAGCATAGCGATATGCTACTGTGCAAAAGTCAGAGACCGTCCATCATACAGTATATTCATTTCCAAACACCTGTAGTTACATATGTATATATACATATATAGCTTTTGCATATGCATGTCAGCTCCCTGGACAAAAATGAGTCACCTTGCATGTTTAAGGTGGTAGTAACTTCAGGCCCCTGCAGATGGTGCTGTATGGACAATGAGGCTATAAATGCCTGCGGGTGTGAGTGACGGGATCCATAGATTGAGAAGAGGTGCTACAGTGCAGCGAATGTCTCGTTCCATGTGTGGAAAACGGCTCCAAAGCAGATGTTAATGATTGGCTAAAAGGAGTGACTGAGCATGTGGGCGTGGCCAAAAACGATAGTGTGAAGCAGCTGAATCTGCAGGTGTATGGAAGCAGCGAACGCTCATACTGGTCTACCAGCAGTGGCTAAAATCCCAGTCTTCAGGGAACTCTCCTCGGAACTGTGCCAGGGAAGGCCTCCACCAAATCTGGCCCAACTGACCAGGTCTTTAATGCAAGGGTGTCTGAACACTGATGAGGCCTACATCCAGAAACCTGTCCAGTCCAAGCCCAATCCAATCACTGCGGTGGTTGGTAGCTGTGGTGCTCTAGACGTTGTTGTATTTTTCACAAGGCTTATTTCACAATATCTGCAGCTTCATCAAAAGTTTTCTCGCTGCTCAGTAATCTAGATTAGATAGCACTAGTGACTAGTGTCAGTAGTGTTAATGACCTCTGTGTTAGTACTGATAAACCGTTTTCACCTGTACTCTCAGGAATCCGGGATACTTCATTTCTGGACCTACAGTTTTGGAAACTAGCATGTAGCAAGTGTCTGCTTTGGCTGGAGGTGAACTAAACGAAGGGTCCCTGACTTTTGCACAGTGCTGTATGTATGTGTACCAGCGAGGGTGCTTGTTGTTTGGGTGTTTGTGTATGTGAATGTGTTTGGGTGTGTTAGTCTGGTGTGCTAGCTGTGGAATGTAGCACCTCAGTGGTGAGTATGCGCGCTGAGCATTAGCCGATCACGGCAGGGGAGGGCTGTTCGCTGACTTTCGGAGTCATTAAGGTCACACTGCAGGTCATAATCTGTTTTTCCCACTAAACACTGATGCTTTCAGTAAAGCGCCTGGCAAAAGCACGCTCACGCAGACACAGTGGCTTAAGGTGTCACCCTCCGCGTCCTCACGCCTTCCTGTCTGGCCGTGCTGACGCTAAGGACTCATGCCTTCAGAGAAACCCTGTCAGCAAAGACACACTACAGCTGCTGTTATGTTGACTGCACTTCCTCACGTTACAGTAAAGGATCCTTCGGTAAAGGCCACTATAGAGCATGTTCAGCCTTCGCCCTAACACCAGTCACTCAGCTCTGAACTCTGAGGTAGTTTTTTCAAATGGAAGTCATGTTAGCGCCAGTTAGCGGGAACCAAGCCTGCGCTGTGGTGCTCCACACGTTTGGCCTGTTAGGTAAGAAAAGCAAGTTTAGCCAAAATGCATACCAGATACCACACAGCAGGTTCAGGACAATGGGGCTATAAATGCCTGTGGGGTGAGAGTGACGGGATCCATAGATTGGGAAGAGGTGCTACAGTGTAGGGTATGTTGCGTTCCATGTGTGGTAAACGCTCCGGAGCAGATGTTAGTGATTGGCTAAAAGGACTGACTGGATCTGGGCGTGGCCAAAGACCATAGTGTGAAGGAAGTAGCTGAATCTGCAGGTGTATGGAAGCGTACGGTCATACGGGTCTACCAGCAGTGGCTACAATCCCAGTCTACAGGGAATTCTCCTCGGAATTGTGGCAGGGAAGGCCTCCACCAAATCTGACCCAACTGTGCAATTCTTAGATGCAAGAACGTCGGAACACTGATGTGGCCTACATCCAGAAACCTGACCAGTCCAAGCCCAATCCAATCACTGCGGTGGTTGGTAGCTGTTGTGCTCTAGACGTCGTTGTATTTTTCGCAAGGCTTATTTCACAATATCTGCAGCTTTCTTCACTCCGTCACCAGTCAGTCAGAGTTTAAGCCATGCTATGGTGTCCCAGGTGGTTGCTAACGTGTGCGTATATCAAAGGCTAAGAACCAAAGTGAAATTTTGGGGTGCAATGGAAAAATATATACACCCGCCATCAACAGAACAGCGGAACAAATGAGCGCACCCAGAAGGAATCGACCTACAGGAGCGAAACTTGGTGGGTAGGTTTGACATCATGAGACGCGCTCAGCCTTAACGCTGCTCCTGACTGACCCAACAGCCACGATTGGGGACATTCAGCAAGCAGTGATGTCCTCCACGAGTCCGCCTGTTAGTGCCAGCACCATTGGCAGACGGCTGCACCACGCAGGACTACATGCACACAGACCGTTACGACGGCTGCCCTGAACACCACGTCAACGTCACCATAGACTGCAGTGGTGTCGTGCCAGACTGTCATGAAGTGATTCAGAAAGCCAGAGGGTCATCTTCAGTGAGGAGTCAGACTTTTTTCTTATCAGTGTTTTGTCTTATCATCAGTTATTGTTCCTGGTAACCTTTACCTTCCTTCCCAACAGCACCGCAACCCCACACTTCCTTCTGGGTGCAGCTATTCTTTTGGTGATGAGTGTGTGTGTGTGCTAGTATGTATGTGAGTCAGTATGTAAAGTGTCTGTGAGGAGCTGTGCAGCGTTTATTACTGCAGGACAGGAAGCGTGTTTGAATGCACGCTATACTAACACCATAAACCTGGGTGACCCTATAAGCACAAGGTTATAGAAGCTATAGAAGATTAATAAGCAGAAGTAAACAACAAACAGGTCATTCGATTCCAGGTAGGAGTTTATTACTTTGCTGTGGGACAGTGGCTTATTTTCAGGCCCAGTATCATTTTGTGATTTTGATACATGTGATATGATACTGAGACCAGAATTGCAGTATCTGCCGGTACTGATACCAGTCCAGGTATACATGCTAGGCCAGCCATCTAAATAACATCAAGCTCACACAGACAGGACTGATATTCTCTTCCCCTAAAGGAAGAAATACATAGAACCCAGTTTTGTAACACTGGTTTTACACAGAGGCATTTTGGCAAGGGTTCTGATTGGTCAGCACTTTCAGACATTCACTACCAAGTTCTCAGGTCAACTTTAGTTTAGTGTAGTTCATGTTTGATTAGTGCTGATCAGATTTACTTGTATTATTGGTTCTGATTTCTGATCAAGTTTATTTGTCCAGTATCGGACAGATACCGAGTATCGTATCGGTGCGGTATTAATTATTACAGGACTTCAGACTACAATAGAGCAGACCTCCTGTCTCTGAGTACTGAGGATGATTGCTGTGTTATGGTTTCCCACTTCCATGTGGAACTGGGTTCCAGGGTGAGAGTGGAAGCCACTTTTATAATGAAGTGTATTACGTTCATCAGCTTTAGATGATTTAATACAGAATTTAATTAAAGATGATTAAAGTCAGTTAATGCTAAAAAGCCTTCAAACAAGCCTACAAACTGCTCAAATGACACGTTTATTAGTTTTTTGTGTGAAAATGAACCTAACTTGAATATATGAATGAATGAATGAATGAATGAATAAATAAATAAATAAATAAATAAATTAAAAATAAATAAATGCATAAATAAATAAATAATACAATATATTAAATAAATAAATAAAACATTAAATACATAAATTAATAAACAAATAAATGCATAAATAAATAAACAATACAATATGTTGAATAAATAAATAAAACTTTAAATACATTAATGAAAAAAAAATAAAGGCATAAATAAATAATACAATATGTTAAATAAATAAAACATTACATACATTAATTAATGAATAAAAACATTAATGCATAAATAAATAAATAATACAATATATTAAATAAATAAATAAAACATTAAATACATTAATTAATGAATAAAATACATAAATAAATAAATAAATAAATAAATAATACAATATATTAAATTAATAAATAAATACAACCTGGTCCATGCAAAGCTTATTTATTGTATAATTTTATAAGAAAAGTGTAATTATAACCTGTCCCAGGCCTATTGTCAAGGCATCTGCTTTTATTTACCAATGACCTGTGTTGAAGTGTTGGCTTTCACCTCCATTTCAGCAAATGTTTATGTAGCATTGAATACAAACGGTAGTATCCAGTCTATGTGTGTCTCCTTTGATCTCAGGTCTTGTTGCCTTTACTGTTCGTGAGGTATTACCTCTCCGCATGCTGAAACGCTAATCAGCGAGCGAGTACAAACAGTATAGAAGGTATACAAGGCCACATAACAATGAGCTGAATTGAGCAGGATATATTTTTATTTTTTTAAACAGCAAAGTTGCCTTGAATCAATTTTCCAAGGAAGCAGGAGTTCTTCTAAACAAGCCTCATAACTCAAAACAGTGTTCTGGCCCAAACATCCCCATCTCAGCCCATTCAGATTCAGACAAACATGATGTAGGCTGCCAATTCACGATGATTTCTGCAAGCACAGAGGGCCACAGATCCTGTTTTCAGTGAGGGGAAAGTACCTGTGCGTCGTATGAGACATGAGCAATGCTTTCACATGCTTGACTCCAAACAGCAGGCTTGAAGAAGAACGGAGACAGTGAGGACACTCGGCTGGCTCCAGACAAGCTGCTTAATTAAAGCACACCAGCCCACCGTGGCTCGCAGGAATGCCAAAGCCGTCAGCCTGTTAGGTACTTTCTAGACTCAGTCAAAGGCACCTGTACCGGAGACTTGTTAGTGGATATACAGCATCGTGCAAATGTCAGACCACACGTCATTTACTGTAAGGAGTAATTTGTAAGATGACGCAATCTGTCCAATTCATACTCCAAACAAAAGAACAGCAACATACCATCTGAAGGTCGAGTCCACTCCTATTGTAAGAAACAAAGAAATAGCGTTAGCATTAACAGCTGCTGACTTACCAGTCAAGAAGGAACGCCACGAGCTTCATCCCTTTACTCTCCAGGAGCTTCTCTAGCAGGGGAAAGGAGCACCAATGTTTACTCATTCGCTTCAACTTGCATCATTTCTATTCTTCGCTGCTGGATGTGCTTTCTTGATGCAACCAGGCTGTGGATTGGTCTATTTGCTTGCCAAGAGCTTTAGCCATGGTTGCGTTTACCCCTTTCTTTTATCGGCTACCTGCAGTTAAATAATAACCAATCAGAGGTTAGAATATGAAAATTAATTTTACTGTTAAATGTAAATACCTGGTTTATTTGAGCACAGAAATGTTAGCTTATCACGTAGTGTATTAAACACTATGCATTTACACTACTACTGCATGTGCAGCAACATTAATAATTATTGGTAATATACAGAGGATTGCTAATAAACAATTCCTTTGATGTGCTCAAATGTATGGAAGCACATTTCAGCCATATGAAGAAAAAAGTCATAATTATTAGATTGTAAAAATTATGAGATGCTAAGTTATAATTAGGAGATAGTAAGTCATAGTTTCGAGATTGTAAGGCAACATTATGAGATGCTAAGTCATGATTATGAGATTGTAAGATTTAATTATGAGACAGCAAGTCATAATTAGACCTAGATAGTAAGTCAATTATGAGATAGGAAGTCGGAATTTTGAGATGCCAAGTCATAATCATGAGATAGTAAGTCATAATTGTGAGATAGTAAGTCATAATTCTGAGATAGTAAGTCATGATTATGAGATAGTAAGTCATAATTATGAGATAGCAAGTCATAATTTTGAGATAATATAATGTGATAGCATAATTTTGAGATAGTAAGTCAAAGTTAGGAGATAGCAAGTCATAATTATGAGATAGTAAGTCATAATTCAGAGATAGTAAGTCATGATTATGAGATAGCAAGTCATGATTCTGAGATAGCAAGTCATAATTCCGAGATATGAAGGCATAATTATGAGATAGTAAGTCATAATTATGAGATAGTAAGTCATGATTATGAGATAGTAAGTCATAATTATGAGATAGTAAGTCATGATTATGAGATAGTAAGTCATGATTAATTAAGTCAGAATAGACAAGGGCATAATTATGAGATAGTAAGTCATGATTATGAGATAGGAAGTCATGATTATGAGATAAGGCATAATTCTGAGATAGTAAGTCATAATTCTGAGATAAGAAGGCATAATTATGAGATAGTAAGTCATGATTATGAGATAGTAAGTCATAATTAAGAGATAGTAAGTCATAATTCTGAGACAAGAAGGCATAATTATGAGATAGTAAGTCATGATTATGAGAAAGTAAGTCATGATTATGAGATAAGGCATAATTATGAGATAGTACGTCATAATTCTGAGATAAGAAGGCATAATTATGAGATAGTAAGTCATGATTATGAGATAGTAAGTCATAATTTTGAGATAGGAAGGCATAATTATGAGATTGTAAGTCATAATTATGAGATAGCAAGTCATAATTTTGAGATAGGAAGGCATAATTATGAGATTGTAAGTCATAATTCTGAGATAGCAAGTCATAATTCTGAGATAAGAAGGCATAATTATGAGATAGTAAGTCATGATTATGAGATAGTAAGTCATGATTATGAGATAAGGCATAATTCTGAGATAGTAAGTCATGATTATGAGAAAGTAAGTCATGATTATGAGATAAGGCATAATTATGAGATAGTATGTCATAATTCTGAGATAAGAAGGCATAATTATGAGATGGTAAGTCATGATTATGAGATAGTATGTCATAATTTTGAGATAGGAAGGCATAATTATGAGATAGTAAGTCATAATTCTGAGATAGCAAGTCATAATTTTGAGATAGGAAGGCATAATTATGAGATTGTAAGTCATAATTCTGAGATGAGTCATAATTCTGAGATAGCAAGTCATAATTCTGAGATAAGAAGGCATAATTATGAGATAGTAAGTCATGATTATGAGATAGTAAGTCATGATTATGAGATAAGGCATAATTCTGAGATAGTAAGTCATAATTCTGAGATAAGAAGGCATAATTATGAGATAGTAAGTCATGATTATGAGATAGTAAGTCATAATTAAGAGATAGTAAGTCATAATTCTGAGACAAGAAGGCATAATTATGAGATAGTAAGTCATGATTATGAGAAAGTAAGTCATGATTATGAGATAAGGCATAATTATGAGATAGAACGTCATAATTCTGAGATAAGAAGGCATAATTATGAGATAGTAAGTCATGATTATGAGATAGTAAGTCATGATTGAGATAAGGCATAATTATGAGATAGTAAGTCATGATTATGAGATTATAAGTCATAATTCTGAGATACTGTATGCCCTTTTTTTCTTTAAGTGGCAGAAGTCTTTCATACATATGATTGTATGTGATGTATTTAAGATTCATACCTGAATCCAGCCCACCTTGAGGATCAGCAGGCTAGTCCCCAGACCCCTGTTTTAGAGGCACTGAACTCTTCAGACATCTGGTTCCCATCACCACCACTCTAAACATTTTAGTATTAGTTTCCATATAACACAGCATTTCAGATTGGGCCACCCCGAATGTCCTTTTAATACTTAATAAATAAAAATGAAGGTGAAAATTCAGCGGACCTCAGTCGACCCGAAGCGTCACAGCGGGCCCCCTTCGTTTGTTGTATCCGAAGTGCACAAAACAAGGAAAGCTTTACAGCGACCCTGGTGCTTCCTGCTTATTAGGAATAACCCATCTGGAAACGGTTAGCATCGCGCAGATGCTCTGCTTCCTTCATGCTGGAACCTAACGATAAAGTGGCTGAGCGGTTCATTAAATCTACGAGGCCTAAGAGGCTGAATTACAAAAACAGCTTTCAAGGACAGTCCTTCATAATTCACTGTGTGATCATCTCTGTCTGTCCTGCCCCGGTCTACAACAACTCGGAGTTCTGCCAAGTACAACAGCTAATAACGGCTAATACTGTGGCGTTTTGTCCCTGCTTAAATAAACACACTTCCAGTGGCTCGCTGGATCTGCTCTTCTACTTGTTCAGAGGAGCTCAGAGTCAACAGATTAGTGTCACAAAGACAAAGCAAGGCTCTGAGCGCCACATATAAAACAAAACGTCAACAAAGTTACCGACCAATAACCTAAAGGATGTTTTTCAGAGACCAGATTTTATTCACCAGGAAACGACACGCACACCTCAGTCAACGCCGTGCCTGCAGTTCCACTGAAACAACTCCACTGCTAGGTCTATTCAAACAAGGCCTGCCGAATTCCAGCCTCGCTCCCCTGCCTCTCATACTCCACTCCACCCAGAGCTTGATCCGGTCCACGTTTTCCCGGGGCCTCCAGGCTGTAAAGCGGCGGTGCAGGTCTCAAAGCTTGCACGCTGGTTAGTATTTGAATTATGCCATTGACGTCAGCAAAGCTGTAAAGCTGACCGGCGGCCCTTCCCAAAAGTAATCCCCAGCCAAAATCGCTCTATGGTGCATTGTGTAGGCTGTCAGACAGGCCTGAGATGAGAGGCAGGAGCGAAACGAGAGAAGGAAGCCAAGCAAATAAATAAATAAATAAGCGAAAGAAAGAGAGAAAAGTTGAGAAAAAAGGGAAGGAGAGGGCGCGGATGCCGCCGTTTGCCAGACTCGCTTTATTTGATGTGGCTTGAGATAAAACCGCCCTCGTAAAAACCTCTAAGCAGGAAAAAGCTCGTAGAAACATCGCAGCTCGAGCAGCGAACGCAGGAGAGGCACGATATCGGCCGGCTTGTAGCGAGAGGTGCAGAGAGGATGTGGTTGATTTCTGGTGTGCAGAGCCCATGCAAGGAATGCGGCACGATATCGTTCCAAGAAAGCGTGGCGAGTTACCTGGGGTTGTACGTAATGCTTTGAGTGCCGGTGGCATTTTGTCAGCCCTCATGTGCATACGGCTTACCTATGGGGCTGTATGTACCCTCGGGCCACGGGCACACTCCACGTGAAGCGGTTTAGGTGGCGAGCACAAGATTATTCAGCTATCTGCTTCACATCAGGCAGATTATGCTGAACGTTCTCAAAACTTACTGGAAGTGTACATTAGATTTTGGTCTCGACTGCTATCTCTCACAGATGTCACTCATTTCTGGGCTCATGTGTCAGTCATTTTGAAGCAGGCGTGTCCTCAAAACATTATGCATCATTCTAGAAAACACATTTCAGGCTGACGCTGACCTCAGACTAACATTCTTACAACGTACCAGACCTCTACCAAGTGAATCGGTAGTGACGGTTTCAGCAGTGACGGTTTCAGCAGTGACGGTTTCAGCAGTCACTGTTTCAGCAGTGACGGTTTCAGCAGTGACAGTTACAGCAGTGGCGGTTTCAGCAGTGGCGGTTTCAGCAGTGACGGTTTCAGCAGTGACGGTTACAGTAGTGACGGTTTCAACAGTGACGGTTTCAGCAGTGACTGTTTCAGCAGTGGCGGTTTCAGCAGTGACGGTTACAGCAGTGACAATTACAGTAGTGACGGTTTCAGCAGTGACGGTTTCAGCAGTGACGGTTTCAGCAGTGACTGTTTCAGCAGTGACGGTTACAGCAGTGACAATTACAGCAGTGACAATTACAGTAGTGACGGTTACAGCAGTGACGGTTTGAGCAGTGACTGTTTCAGCAGTGACGGTTTCAGCAGTGACAGTTACAGCAGTGGCGGTTTCAGCAGTGACGGTTACAGCAGTGACAGTTACAGCAGTGACGGGTTCAGCAGTGACGGGTTCAGCAGTGACGGTTACAGCAGTGACGTTACAGCAGTGACGGTTTCAGCAGTGACGGTTTCAGCAGTGACGGTTACAGCAGTGACGGTTACAGCAGTGGCGGTTTCAACAGTGACTGTTTCAGTAGTGACGGTTTCAGCAGTGACGGTTTCAGCAGTGATGGCTTCAGCAGTGACGGTTTGAGCAGTGACGGTTTGAGCAGTGACGGTTTCAGTAGTGAAGGTTTCAGCAGTGACGGTTTCAGCAGTGACGATTTCAGTAGGGACGGTTTCAGTAGTGACGGTTTCAGCAGTGACGGTTTGAGCAGTGACGGTTTCAGCAGTGACGGTTTCAGCAGTGACGGTTTTAGCAGTGACGGTTTGAGCAGTGACGGTTTCAGCAGTGATGGTTTGAGCAGTGACGGTTTCAGCAGTGACTGTTTCAACAGTGACGGATTCAGAAGAGATGGTTTCAGCAGTGACGGTTTCAGTAGTGACGTTTTTCAGCAGTGACGTTTTTCAGCAGTGACGGTTTCAGTAATGACGGTTTCACCAGTGACGGTTTCAGCAGTGACGGTTTCAGCAGTGAGGGTTCAGCAGTAACGGTTTCAGCAGTGATGGTTTCAGCAGTGACAGTTTCAGTAGTGACGGTTTCAACAGTGACGATTTCAGCAGTGACGGTTTTACAAGTGACGGTTTCAGCAGTGGCGGTTTCAACAATGACGGTTTCAGCAGTGATGGTTTCAGCAGTGACGGTTTCAGCAGTGACGTTTTAGCAGTGACGGTTTCAGCAGTGACGGTTACAGCAGTGACGGTTTCAGCAGTGACGGTTTCAACAGTGACGGTTTCAGCAGTAACGGTTTCAGCAGTGACGGTTTCAGCAGTGATAGTTTCAGTAGTGACGGTTTCAGCAGTGACGATTTCAGCAGTGACGGTTTCAGCAGTGGCGGTTTCAACAGTGACGGTTTCAGCAGTGACGGTTTCAGCAGTGACGGTTACAGCAGTGACGGTTTCAGCAGTGACGGTTTCAGCAGTGACGGTTTCAGCAGTGACGGTTTCAGCAGTGACGGTTTCAGCAGTGACGGTTACAGCAGTGACGGTTTCAGCAGTGACGGTTTCAGCAGTGACGGTTTCAACAGTGACGGTTTCAGCAGTGAAGGTTTCAACAGTGACGGTTTCAGCAGTGACGGTTTCAGCAGTGACGTTTCAGCAGTGATGGTTTCAGCAGTGACGGTTTCAACAGTGACAGTTACAGCAGTGACGTTTCAGCAGTGACGGTTACAGCAGTGACGGTTTCAGCAGTGACGGTTTCAACAGTGACGGTTTCAGCAGTGACGGTTTCAGCAGTGACAGTTTCAGTAGTGGCGGTTTCAACAATGAAGGTTACAGCAGTGACGGTTTCAACAATGACGGTTTCAGCAGTGATGGTTTCAGCAGTGACAGTTTCAGCAGTGACGTTTCAGCAGTGACGGTTTTAGCAGTGACGGTTTCAACAGTGACAGTTACAGCAGTGACGGTTTCAGCAGTGACGGTTACAGCAGTGACGGGTTCAACAATGACGGTTTCAGCAGTGACGGTTTCAGCAGTGAAGGTTTCAACAGTGACGGTTTCAACAGTGACGGTTTCAGCAGTGACGGTTTCAGCAGTGACGGTTTCAGCAGTGACGGTTTCAGCAGTGACGGTTTCAGCAGTGATGGTTTCAGCAATGACGGTTTCAACAGTGACGGTTTCAGCAGTGACGGTTTCAGCAGTGATTCAAATTCTCACTACTCCAGCCGGTACCTGACTAGCAAGCACGACTGTGAACACAGTGGCTGTACACACATACAATCTTCATAATATTAATTTTTCAAACACTCAAACCACGTTTACTTAACTGTGCTCCACTGATAACCGTTCTTAATGTTCCTCACGGTGATTGTCAGGCTTTGAGATCCAACTGGTCACCATGTAGTTAAGGATATAGTTCCACTTCATTAGCAAGGTGTTTCACGCCAGAGATACTTGCTATGACTTGACTACCAGTAGCTAGGAGGAGTAAGGATCGGATTATGAACACCCCACCCCACAGGAAATTCTGGAAAGGTCATAGTTTAAGGTCAAAATAAGCCTGGTTATGCTATAGCGTGGGCCTGGCATCAGCTGGCTCCAACGAGGTTAAGAATGCTGAGGCCCTGGTGCTCACCAGGAACAGATTTGAGTGTACCGCTCTGGTCTCATTCACTTTACAATGGTTTTGTATTAATTTCCAGGTTTTGTTTACAACACTGAAAGCTCTTAATGGATGAGTTCCAGCACATCTTACGGATCTGTTGAAGTGTTATAGCCCATCCAGACCACTGAGGCATGCTAATAGGGTTTCAGCTGGTGGAGGTTCATTGTTTTATACAGCCTCTGAACCCTGGCATAGCATTCGAGTGAATATTAGGACCGCAGGTGCAGCCATTTTCATCTGTTTGGAATTCTGCTGCGGTTAATGATATGCTGATGCCAGCCAAAACACATGCCGAAGTGTATAAGGAGAGTGCTGGCAGCAAAGCATATAGACTATGTGGACAAAAGTATTGGGACACCGATTCCGCTCAAAATGTATCTGGATTGATATGGAGTTGGTCATCCCGTTTGCCTCTGTAACAGCTTCCACTCTTCTGAGAAGAGTGAACTTACCCGTTCACTTAGCCATCTCCAAACTCCTCCCACAAAGTTGGAAACATACTGGAAATGATTGTCCTGGTCTGCTGAAGCGTTCAGATTGATCTTCACTTGAACTAACGGGCTCTCAGCCAACCCCTGGAAAACAACCCCATAGCCTTATCCCTCCACCACCAAACTTTCCCTAACCTCCAGCCCATGACCGCCTTGTGACCGGAGGGTCGTTGGTTCGATTCCCTAAAATGACAGTAACGACTGAGGTGCCCTTGAGCAAGGCACCCAGCCTCCAATTTTCCAGGGCTGCCCATTGCTCCTGTTCACTAGTGTGTGTGTATGTGGGTGTTTCACTTCATGGATGCTTTTATTGCAGAATATAAATTCCTCTGTTTGTAAAAGCACAAATGGCACAAAATGGCTCTCTACCTAAATAAAATTTTTTACAGCTGGCACAGTGCAGTCAGGCAGGTAGCAGTCACCCAGACTCGTCCAGCAGACTGGCAGATAAAGAAGCCAGATTCGTCAATCCACAGATTACGTTTCCACTGCTCCAGAGTACAGTGGTGGCACTCTACATGCTTAGCCTTATGGTTTGGGTTGCATGCAGCTGCTCATCCATGGAAACCTATGCCATGAAGCTCCTGGTGCACAGTTTTTGGGCTGATGTTAATGCCAGAGAAGGTTTGGAACTCTGCGGTTATTGATTCGGCATAGCGTTGGTGACTTTCACCGCACTGTGTGCCTCAGTAACTCCACTCTGTAACTTTACATGGTCTGCCAGTTTATGGCTTAGCTGCTCTGGTTTCTAAACGCTTCCACTTTTCAATAATACCTCTCAGCTGATTGTAGGATATCTAGGAGGGAAGGGATTTCACAAAATGACTCGGAATGGTCGCATTTTGTTACAGTACCACGCTTAAATAAACGTCCGATTCTTTCACACATGTCAGTAAAGGCAGACTGTATGGCTAGGAGCTTGGTTTAATTCACCTGTGGCAATGGGACTGAATGAAACAGCTATATTCCAAGATTAAGAGGTGTGTCCCAAAACTTTTGTCCGTTTTTTTTAGCTCCGCATGCCCTATTCACAGCAGCTGTTGAAAGCAGGTGACTTTCACAACATAGCGTGAAAGCATAGCGCTCATTTTCTGTGGCGGGTTTTGCTCCGGTGGTCACGTGCCTAGCCCAGACAAACAATAACAGGAGAGGGAGGTGGGAGGCAGCGAGCCACGCTGGGGTCAAGCGTGTGCCCTGGGCGTTTTTCCACTTGCATCCCAGAGGAGTCGGTGAAACCATGCCAATTCACCACCTCCTCTTCTTCAGCCAAGTGCTGTTAGTCTAGCGAGACGAATAGCCTGACCTCCACCGAGAGTCTAGAAAGATCAAAGAGGAACGTGCGAAATCGCTTTGTTTGAATGGGACTAATTGTTTAACATTCATTTCTCACTTCATTTGTAAACAGCTTGGCACTCATTAACCGGCCTACACGGGCACACACGTTGTACATCAACACAGTGCCCAGTAAACAACCCGACACGGCTGTCAGAGTTGAACAGACTGAGGAGATCTTTTGCGGCCCTGAGATTCGGTAAGTCATTGGCAAATACGTGTCCTTGGATGGGGCATCCAAGCGCCGAGGAATGAGCACTGGAGATTGGGAGCAAAGTGCTTACGTAGGTTTGTCCTACACTTACGAACAGAACCGGTTCGCTGTCTCTCCAGTGAGATCATGGCAGATTTACTTGAGTCCGTGTGTTTGTTCAAATTCAAACAGAGACTCGTCAAATGTGGGGCAAAGTTCCACAGACTGAATCGGAAGGTCAGCAAGGAGTCGAACGCTTTGCTCCCAAAACAAGGAAAAATCCATCTCGCTGAGGAAAACAGCAACCTGAGCAAACAAATGACCTTCTAGCTTTATTAACACCCCAGGAAACCATCCAACTGTAATCAACAGCCACACACACGGATCAGGCTACACTTCGCTGATGACTCCCCTTACCGGTCGCCTCAGGCTCTTGCCCAATATCATCCCAATCATGGAGTCATCTTTTTAATGGGACCTTTCAAAGGCATGAGCCGACGTAGGCCATTCTAACAAGGCGCACAATCGGTGCTGGCCATCAAACAGATTACAGGCATGCAGCTGTGGTGTGTTTACAACTTTGTGACTCATATTCAGCAGAAGCTACAGCCTCTTTGGCCCTTTATGAGCAGGTCTGGGAAAAGCCTGGCCCATATATCACCAGAGCGGCTGGGGGGACACACGAGCAGACAGAGAGGAGTAGTGTGAGGCTAGCCAGGAAGGAGGGGGGCTCCTGGAACAGCCGGCCAACTTGGACAGAGCCGGTTTTGTGGGCCCAAAGAGGATTCTGGGTAAATCCACACTGTGGGTTTTTGTGGAGTAAGCCCATACGGTGGACCCATCAGACAGCGTACCAGACCTGGACGTTCTTTGGCCGTTGGCGAGAAAACATTTTGCGTATGAACTGGTACGCGGTAAGGAGCCTGAAAGTTTGTTCACTACTTGAGTGCGTCATAGGAATCGCGGGGGGGTGGCAACATTGCATCACAGACTGGGTTTGCGTTTTGACTTTTTGAAGGCGCTTGCTTGTCTTGAAATCGTTTTGCGAAAAACAAACATGGAGAATTTGAATATCTGGCGTCCTCGTTGAATTGATAAGTAGCTACAGCAGAGGTACACGGCCTTTTCAACCTCGCGGCTCATCTGGGTATAACTAACAAGCGTGAAAGCCCACGAGAAAACCAAACTCATCTTTTTATATCAAATTGTTTTTGTCTTTAACTTCTCAAGTGCTAACACCAGTTGACTCGTCTAGCGGCACAAATCTATGGCACCCAGCAGCACCCAATACTAAAAGCTTCCTTACTCCGTACAACATGTCTGTCTATGGGGCTGCTAGCTGTCAGGGCACATATAGACTGTGACGTTATGGGTTTAGTGCACCTTTGGAAAGAGTCACTCCCACTCCCACTCTACCCACTGGGCTTTTGGGTTAGCCTCATCACCCCCTCACTGCATGTCTGTGCGTGTTTTAGCCTGGGTTGTACTCGTGGGCAGTTTTTCCTTTTTCTAAAGGCAACCGTGTCAACATGTTTAAGAAGCTTCTCCAGCTTTGGTTAGCTAATTGTCCGAATCAGGCTGCAGCGGCTATGTTGTCTCAAACTGATGACGTTGAATTTGCCTGAATTACTTCGGCGATATGTTTTGATTTCTGCTTTCTATGAATGTTTATACAATGTCTGTGAACACGATTGAGCTCTTGACCTTATTCTTTATGACTTCAAGTGCCATTACAATGAACTACTGCCTTCCCCTGAGGGTGAGCCTGTGAACCACTAGACGGTGCTTTACAGCCCACTGGTGTTCCTTGGCCAACAAGCTGAGAAACCCTGATCTGTAGTACACTGCTGTAGTTCACATATAGTCTTCTCCAAGCTTACCGTCAATACATGCCTAGTTTCACGTACGTACATTCATTAAAAGATCTATACAGCGCATTCCTTGAACACAAAGCAATGGCCAGGTATCTAAGGTTCAGCATTCACCGGACTCCTCCAACATTCACCGACTCCTCCAGCATTTACCAGACAGTGCTCTTACAGCATTCACTAGACTTCTTCAGCATTCACTAGACTCTTCCAGCATTCACCAGACTCCTCCAGCATTCATCAGACTCTTTCAGCATTCACCGGACTCCTCCAGCATTCACCAGACTCTTCCAGCATTCACCAGACTCTTCCAGCATTCACCAGACTCTTCCAGCATTCACCAGACTCTTCCAGCATTCACCAGACTCTTCCAGCATTCACCAGACTCCTCCAGCATTCCCCAGACTCCTCCAGCATTCACCAGACTCCTCCAGCATTCACCAGACTCCTCCAGCATTCACCAGACTCTTCCAGCATTCACCAGACTCTTCCAGCATTCACCAGACTCCTTCAGCATTCACCAGACTCTTCCAGCATTCACCAGACTCCTTCAGCATTCACCAGACTCCTTCAGCATTCACCAGACTCTTCCAGCATTCACCAGACTCCTTCAGCATTCACCAGACTCCTTCAGCATTCACCAGACTCCTCCAGCATTCACCAGACTCCTCCAGCATTCCCCAGACTCCTCCAGCATTCACCAGACTCCTCCAGCATTCACCAGACTCCTCCAGCATCCACTAGACTCCTCCAGCATTCACTAGACTCCTCCAGCCTTCACTAGACTCCTCCTGCATTCACCAGACTCCTCCAGCATTCACTAGACTCCTCCAGCATTCACCAGACTCCTCCTGCATTCACCAGACTCCTCCAGCATTCACTAGACTCCTCCAGCATTCCCCAGACTCTTGCAGCATTCACCAGACTCCTCCAGCATTCACCAGACTCCTCCAGCATTCACCGGACTCCCATGACCTACTTGATTTTTAAGGACGCTAATTCGGCTATCACTCTAATTTAGCCGGTTCCTTAAAATCGTAATTTCGGATGTCGGTAGTTCGATAGCACACTTTACACGACGCCCCTGGTAGAACGTGCCCGCACTTATCCCCCTCTCAAGACTCCTGTGGTGGTGACATACTGACAGCAGTATTCGTGTGAATCCATGCCAGGCCTCAGAACGAAACACATGGCTTAAATCGGCCCCATATGTGGAACACATTGAGCACATGAGCCTGCTTCAGAGCCAGCCTTATTCAACAACCGTAATGCTCCGTATATCCCTCAATGGACGTCAGCATGTTTAATCTAAACCTTCCCCTCAGTTTAGAGCGCCTCTACATGTGTTATTTGGAGACAGATGTAGTGGTCGCAGGGCATCCACTGAGATTCTGGTGATTAAAGCCATTAATTAAGCCAGCTTCCAAGGCAGACATCGCTTCGTCCCTGTACTCATTCCATGGTAGAGGTTTGTTGAGTACATGGCAGAGTCCCCTTGGAGACCGTTAAGACCGTTTACCGTCAGTTTGCGTTGGTTTCAGGCTATCGGCCCAAGTTGGCCCTTGGTACGAGAGGGTGTGAACGGGAGACGGTGTGTGTACGGACCAAGGCAACCTGGCAGTGCAACTTTACACCAAGGTCAATAAGGCACAGCATGCCCAAGGGGAAATGAGCTCTCTCATGTCTTTCAACATCAAGCATTGTGCTGGCACATCTCACAAGTAATGAGTCAGTCCGGGTTTCAGAGTTTCACCGACGCACGTCACCGTTCACTTCATAACAATAGTGCCTGTCCTGAACGCAGAAGCGGCCTGTAGCCGCCGGTCAGTCGAAGCGTCATGCAGAAATCTGCTCCATAGTTTAGCACTGTCTGGCCTTCGGGGGGAAGTGGTTTGATTTGCTTGGCTCCCAATCTGCTGTGCTTGGAAGCAGGCCAGAGGAGGGAGTAAAGTTTGCTTCTCGTGTTGCTCTTGCAAACACAGCCCGGGCTTTGATTTCATTCCCCTCACCTCGTTATTTCTCTCGGGGCGGATCAAAGGGAGCAGTGGGGGGCTCATGAGCTGTGGAGTCAACCTAAAGTAACGGCAAACGTCTGGTGTAGGGGTGGTACGCTCTTTCAAACCAGACCTGAAGGGATGTAGCCTTTTTCTTTCTCCCGCTTTATTTCGTACTCCCTCGTTTACTTTCTTTCTGCCTCATTCTGTGACTTTCGGCGCGAGACACAAATGACTCACTGAGGCGCTTTCAGTCCACAAGCTGAGAGATCAACAAGGTCACTGATCACTTCCAGATATCAGTCTCCACTAGCCGGTTTCTCTTGACCTCGCTCTCGAGTCCTATCATATTGCCGAGAAAAACCCAGAGGACCTTCCCGTCCCTCGAGTGTAACATTGTTCATATTCGGTCCCTGATAGTAAGGGAGGAAAGGAGGGAAAGAGAATGAAGGAGTTGTAGAGTCCCTCCCTCCAGAAGCTCCCCTGGGTTTGAGGATCATTCACACATTAGCGTCAAAGCCAGTCAGAACGAGAGAGAGAGAGCACAGAGAGCGAGAGATGAGGGGCAAAAATAAACGAGTAGTAGTGACTGAAGACTTAGACTACTAAGAGGAGCCCGCCGTAAAAGACAGGAAACTGACAGACACTGAAACGGGAAGCCCTGTGGAAAAGGGTTCAGGATCACTGACTCAAGCAGTGGTCCAGTCCCAAGCCCAACTCTCCTACCAATGAAGAATGCGGCCCCAACCACATCATCATGAAAGGTCATCCCTGCCCCATTTGTGCCAGACCACCTTCTCTGGCCCCTGACTGCATGTCCGCGTGTCTCTTCCCAGACGAGTCCTACCAGAAGTTGGCCGTGGAGACCATGGAGGAGCTGGACTGGTGCCTGGACCAGCTGGAGACCATCCAGACATACCGCTCGGTCAGCGACATGGCCTCCAATAAGGTGAGCTCGGACCTGTACACTTCACAATCACCTGAAAGTAGGGCTGGGCGATATGTCATCAGAGTAGGAGTAGTGCAATTAATCTTTGTCTGATAGATGAGTTCATGATGAATGTCATCCTGGGTCTCCTCAGTACTTCCAGAAGCATGAACGAGTGTTATAAACGACTGTTATAAACTAAACTTAAACTAAACTAAAACTAAACCTAAACTAAACTAAACTAAACTAAACTAAACTAAACTAAACTAAACTAAACTAAACTAAACCTGAACTAAACTAAACTAAACTAAACTAAAGCTAATCTAAACTAAACTAAACTAAAACTAAACCTAAACTAAATTAAACTAAACTAAACCTAAACTAAACTAAACCTAAACTAAACTAAACTAAACCAAAACTAAACTTAACTAAACCTGAACTAAACTAAACTAAACTAAACTAAACTAAACTTAGCTAAACCTGAACTAAACTAAAACTAAACTAAAACTAAACTAAATTAAACTAAACTAAACTAAACCTAAACTAAACTAAACTAAACTAAACTAAACTAAACCTAAACTAAACTAAACTAAACTAAACTAAACTAAACAAAACAAACAAAACTTAAACTAAACTTAAACTAAACTACACTAAAACTAAACTAAACTAAACTACACTACACTAAAACTAAACTACACTAAAACTAAACTAAAACTAAAACTAAACTAAACTAAACTACACTAAAACTACATTACACTAAAACTAAACTAAACTAAACTAAACTAAAACTAAACTAAACTAAACTAAACTACACTACACTACACTACACTACACTAAAACTAAACTAAACTAAACTACACTACACTACACTACACTAAAACTAAACTAAACTAAACTAAACTAAACTAAACTAAACTAAACTAAAACTAAACCAAACTAAACCAAACTAAACTAAACTACACTACACTACACTACACTACACTACACTAAAACTAAACTAAACTAAACTAAACTAAACTAAACTAAACTAAACTAAACTAAATAAAGGGGGTAAAAATGATGTGAGCTCATTTTTTTGTTCTTTGTTTCTGAGGTATCAGTAGTGCTGGGTACTGATGAAATATTTGAGTTAGAAATAAAGGGAATTGTGAGGCCCTGTAGAGCCCTGTGAGAAATACTCTACTAAAATATTAACTTAAATATTATTATTATTATTGTCATTATTATTATCATCATCATCATTATTATTGTCGTTATTATTATTATTGTCGTTATTATTATTGTCTTAATTATTATTGTTATTATTGTCATTATTATTATTTTATTATTAATAATAGTATTGTCATTATTGTTATTGTATTATTATCATCATCATTATTGTTATTACTGTTATTATTATTATTATTATTATTATTATTATTATTATTATTGTCATTATTATTATTATCATCATCATCATCATTATTGGCGTTATTATTATTGTTGTTATTATTGTCATTATTGTTATTATTATTATTCTTATTAATAATAATATTATTGTCATTATTATTATTATTATTATTAATGATATTGTTATTGGTGGTGGCGGTTGTTTCCTAGGTGGTTCAAACTTAGTAAATCTCAGGAAGGCTAAATATTCTGATGTACTTTGTGTGTTATGAGGTCTAGAAGTGAGGAGCTGTAATATTTAAAACTACCTCAAAAAAAAGGAGATTTTATTAAAGGCTAAACTAAACCTAACTAGCATTTCTATTGTTCCTATGAGCATGGAAACTTAAAAACAGTGCGAAGGCCGGCTGCTGTTCCAAAATGATGTAGGAAAATACAATCATGAATCTATATCTAAATAAAAATAAAAAATAAAATACTATAGGCAACTTATAAACTAATAAAAGGAAAAATGCCACAATAAACTCAGAGCTGGCTTGAAAAAACTAGAAACTAAATAAATCCATAACAGCCTGCTCGTTGTTTTATGAATGAGATCATTGCCACACGTTGTGATGCAGAATTATACTGGGCTACAGTGTCTGTTTACCAGTGGTGGTATTAGTGGTATAGACCCCGTAAGGGGAGGGGGGGTGTTTTCCATCATCCAGTTGGGATATTTTGATACCCTCTTGTGGCGCTCGGTGGTAATAATGGTGCAGACAGGTGGCGTTTGGGTACAGCTTGCATGCCAGTGGTAAATACAGTTGCAAAATACTTGTTAAAAAAAAAAAGGTTTGGGTACTCTAACGCTGCGGTAAACTAAATAACTAAAAATAATGAATGAACAGCGCGCTTAACTAGATCCTACGTGTAACTAAAATGCTGCAAACTGTTATCTGCAAAAAAAAACTATTTCAGGCGTTATGTTAATAAACTACATTAAAGGATGAGATTACAAAAGCGGGAAACTATAAACCTTTCCGAGTTTGGCACTCACTACACATGGCGCGGAAAACTCATATAAAAACTCATAAAAAATATTTCTAATAAACCGGCGAAAACAACGTTAGTACGCATGTTAAGGGTGGGCGCTCAATGCTAAAGAAGTAAACTACAAAATCTGGAAAAAATGTTGAAAAACCCAGTCTAGGAGTTAAGGCAAACTAGGGAAGACGGGGATTTGCAGAAACGTGTAATACCCTTGACTAACTTGATTTACTTGCTGCCGTGCGTGTTAAGTAAAGGCTTCGGAAGAGGTGGCACGGTACTGTGCTCAAGTCTAAGACATGAAAACGTAAAGGTATCCACACTGGGCTTATTAACGCTGGAATAAATATTAATACGCAAGTACAGAATACCTTGGCGATTGTGTGGATGTGTTGACTTAACCAATCTCGTCATACCTCTCGCCAAGACGTCCAGTATTTACAGTTAGTGTTAAGCCTGGGTGATGTAACTGGATATCACTGATAAAGACCTGGTGGTGATGTGGAGATGGCAGTAGTCCCAGTTCTGGTAAAGGGGGACTCCACTTAACGCTTAACGCCTTGCTTCATACGTTGGGAAATTGGGATTCATGTTTTGGAGAGGTGTTCACCCCGAGAGGCGGGGCAAGAGGAAGAAAGAGAGATTTGGTAGCGCTAGCTTTAACGCATGGCTTCCCCTCAGCTTACTTCACGTGAACATAATGGGAAATGAATGCCGTCAATTAGCTTCCATGCTAAAATGACACCAGGCTAATATGACTGGAGGTTATCTAAGTTGACTCTAACCTGGAGAGAATGTTCCTCTGATCCTCGTCTACAGTCTGTTAGCTCAGAAAAAGGTCGTATATAATATTAAATAAGACGTATGCAATTATTTAAGCTTATTCTGTTACTAAGCAACAGCTGTGCTTGAGTAAACTCGCCACTATCTGTGCTGCATGCGGTTTACTAAGTGACACGTGCGGTATATTCAGTGACCTGGGGGTTGGCTAAGTGTGGAAACTAGGGATTCACCGAATGTTTAGCAACCAGAGTTATTCGGCCGAAAATGGCGCAGTAATAAGTTAAAAGACCGAATAATATATAAGTTTTATATATATTATAAGCGCCAATACTAAAGGCTAATCCCCACTTTAGCATGTCGTCACAGCTTTTATTCAGCTTCAAGCATTCGAGCCAAACTAAACTCCAGACAGAGTAAAGAACAGAGCAGAGTCGCTACAGTGAGGCAGACATACACTTGCGCTTTACTCTCGCACGCTTTCTCTCGGTGCATGTGCACAAACCTCAGTTTTACATCACTGTGATAAAATCGCAGCCAGCGTGGAGTGAGGCTCTCCCTTAGAATGCAGCAGACAGTATTTGCCATAGTGTGCTTTGTTGGTGTGTCTGCTGGGATAAAATGTCGGGGGTTAATAATGTTCAGTGTTCAGTCAGTGTGTTTAATCTACAGACAATAGTTATTTTCTTTGAAAACGCATAAAGCATATTTAATTTATCAGTGGTGAAAAAAGTGGCAATATTAATTCGGTTAATGTTTCATTTTGTTCGGCTTCGACCAAAAATTGTCATTTCGGTGCATATCTAGCGAAAGCTCGTCTGTAAAGTCGGAAAACGGATCATTTGTGAGGAAAGCGCATAAACATGGCTTGGGAAATCACTCCAGCAGGGAGCGCTATATCACCACAGGTGAATAAACTAAACAAAAACTAAACTAAACTAAACCAAACCAAACTAAACTAAACTAAACTAAACTAAACTAAACTAAACTAAACCAAACTAAACTAAACTAAACTAAAACTAAACTAAAGCTAAACTCAAACTAAACTAAACTAAACTAAACTAAACTAAAGCTAAACTAAACTAAACTAAAACTAAACTAAAACTAAACTAAAGCTAAACTCAAACTAAACTAAACTAAACTAAAGCTAAACTCAAACTAAACTAAACTAAACTAAACTAAAACTAAACTAAACTAAACTAAACTAAACTAAACTAAAGCTAAACTCAAACTAAACTAAACTAAACTAAACTAAACTAAACTAAACTAAACTTAAACTAAACTAACCAAAAATTACTAAAAACTATCTAGCGAAAGCTCGTCTAATAAAAAGACTAAAAACTAATCAAAACGAGGAAACTAAACTATAAAAACTAAACTAAAACTAAACTTCAAACTAAATAAAAAACAAAAACTAAAAAACTAAACTAAACCAAACTAAAAAAAAAACTAAACTAAATAACTAAACTAAAACAAACTAAAAAACTAAAACTAAACTAAACTAAAAAAAATAACTAAAAACTCAAACTAAAACTAAAACTAAACTAAACTAAACTAAAACTAAACTAAAACTAAACTAAAAACTAAAACTAAAACTAAAAAAAAACTAAAACTAAAAACTAAACCTAAACTAAAGCAAAACTCAAACTAAAAAAATGCTAACTCTAACTAAAATAAAACTAAACTAAACTAAACTAAACTAAACTTAAACTAAAACTAAAACTAAACTAACCAAAAATTGTCATTTCGGTGCATACCTAGTGAAAACTCGTCTGTAAAGACGGAAAACGGATCGTTTGTAATGAGGAAAGCGCACGAACATGGCTTGGGAAATCACTCCAGCAGGGAGCGCTACATCACCACAGGTGAATAAACTACAATGGAACAGGTAGGGTTAAGGTGTATTAGGCTGCTAGTGAGAAATGAGGGGGCGAAAGAGGAGGGCTGAGAGCCCCCCTCCCGGGAACCCCCCCCCCACAAAGACTGCACTGAGCTAATATGGACCGCACAACCTCGTAATGCAAATCCATGCCATGATGGTTAAAATTCAACCCCATAGAAAACCCTGGCTTCCCTATAAAGATAAGGATCCGCTCAGCTTCCTCCTCAGGAGCTCCGGAATATCAGGACTAACCCGGAGCCGTCCTGTAGATTTAGGGGGCTTCTTCCCGCCCTACATACACCCGCTCATTTCCGAGCCTAACACGGTCCGCAGGGTCATATCTGGGCCTGGGACGGCTGCTTTTCTGCACCTGACCTCGTTCCTCTGTTTACACTGATAAGAAATCAGACACTGGCATGGGGTAACACTGACCACACATGACCCCGCGGTCAGGGCTGCGTGACTGGTTGCAAATAAGCTTTCCACACTTTGCATTCCGGCATCAAAAACTGCATTTGCGCCCCCCGTAGACCCCCATCCCGGCCCCCCTCCCCCAGCATGCAGTGTGAGCATGTGCATGCAGTTTGCCGGTGGTGATTTCAGTCAAGCCCTGACGAGGTTGTTCACAACAGCAACTGCAGAAAACAAGCGAAGAACTGAAATGACGCCGGTGCAGTCAAGGGGGCGGAGGGCCACGCTCATTTGTAATCAGGAAATGAGTGTGCGGCTCGGGCTGAAATGACTCTGTACGTACCTGGGGCCATGGAGGGCGTGAGGGAGGAGCCGGAGGAGGGAGGCGGGCGCGCTCAGAGAGAGGGAGAGAGGTGAATCAGCCAGGTCTTTGTCTAGTGCACTTCCTGGCATCCGTCAAAGCGAAGGCAAGCGGTGCGGGGCCGACGTACACTCAGCACGCATCGCGCCTGCAACCATGGGACTATGCTGCTCTGAGAAAAGGAGAAAGTCAGGAGTTCTGAAAGGCTGGGCAGAGGTGAGTTACTGTGAGGGGACCAGGCGAACATTGGAGCACGGTTTTGGAAGTTCTATGTGTTTTCTGGAGGCTGCTGGACGGGCGGCCCGAAGGCACGGCGTTGCAGTCTCGGGCTGGCTTCTGCGAGCTGCCAGCTGTGGTTATACGAAGTTCGTATCACGTTGATGTCGGTGAATGCAAAAGATCTAACCGCTGCATTAGTTTTCCATACTTTTGGGGGATTAAGCTGCTTCATTTGCAGTCAGTGAAGCAGGGGGCTGTCTGCACTGGTAGTCTTGGTTAGCGTGATGTGAAGTGTGATAGCTGATGGCACAAAGGTGAAACACTTCCATGCACTGTATCAGGCTTTGTGGGATGGAGTCCGAAATCATCTTTGGACCGAACTATGTAAACCAAGCCCTTACCAACACCACAGTTCGCTCTTTTATCGTCGGCGTCGGCGTTTCCAGGTTGCAGGTCATAAATGCAGTTTCAAATTTTAAGGCTGCCTAAAACATGGAGCCTAAAATGGTAGTTGATAAATGTAGATAATCCATCGCTTTGTTCATGAACGGGCTAGCAAGGGCTGACTGATGTGACTTGGGTCGGTGCAGAGCGCTCACTCTGTAGCCTGTAGCCCATAAACCACTGAGTTGTGACTCACGCTATGTTGGAGCAAACTTGGCCCCAGCGATCCCTTTCATCCCAAAGATGTCACTAGTACTTCGTGGCCATTGAGGAAGGAGCGAAGCTGTATGGACCATCCCTCTGGTTTGTAGAAAAGGAGGTTGATAGAGGGAGGAAAGGTGGAGCGCATGGCGTCTCTCGGAGAGACTCACTGTCTGAGCTGGCTGACTGGACACATGAATCACTTATCTGCTTCCTTTGGTGTCAGACAAAGGAAGGATGGTTAGGACTGAGTAAGGCTTATTGACGCATGTTTGTGTCTGCTGAAGTGACTCTACGGATCAGTGATCTCGTCAGCCTGGTGGAAAGAGTCCTGGAAAAAACAAAGATTTCACCGTACAGCTGATTGTGTACACGTGCAGGGGATGCGAGGGGGTTTTCCCTGTCATGAGAACTGCAGCAGAAGGATATAGGGCACAGGGAACGGAGAGAGAGGGGGGGGGAGCAGAGAACGAGAGCGAGCAACTGCAGAAAAAGAAGAGAGGAGTCAAAGGAGCAGACTAAGGCAGAAACAGACAGTTCGCTGAAGGTGGAGAATGTGGAGCGCTACTCTACGTCAGCCTCCGTGCCTCGGAATTCCGCTCGGATACATCGGCCTCGTTTTTCCACGCCGGGATTGGACGGGTGACAGAATGCAGAGGGGATATGGCGAGGATGCAGTGTGTTGTTTTCCGCCTGTTGTGTCGGCGGCCAGCAGTGTGGCCCGGTAGACCCAGGAGAGGAGTGCGGTGGTGTCCACCGCTGGGGTGTCCAGTATGCCTGAGGCCAACTACCTGTTCTCCATCTCCTGGAGTTATATTAAGGTTTGTGTTGGGGTGCATCCTCCTGCTTCTTGTCGATGCTGATTCTGGGATTTTCGGGAATTCTGGGATTGGTCTGAATGATCAGAGGAAATGGTAAAGGGTTGAAAGAAGGCCTGTGCGACACATGGCACCTCGGCTATGTGGTCTTGGGCCTGGTGGACAGGAAGTGAACAGTGGACGGTGTTTAACGTGATTGGTTTTCTTTCTTGTGTTTCAGTTCAAGAGGATGTTGAACCGTGAGCTGACGCACCTGTCGGAAATGAGCCGTTCAGGCAACCAGGTGTCCGAGTTCATCTCCAACACATTCTTAGGTGAGTCAGATCTTTGGGAGCTCATTCCTTGGGTTTAGATGAGTGCCGTTGGGCAGTTCCAGTACATGGGAATCCCGTACGGAATACATGAACCGACTTACAATTCGTCCACTCAGCCTTTGTGGGATAACGGTACCGCGGCAGGCGAGGGCTGAGGACAGAGACGAAGAAGACAGGATGAAGCTAGCTGCCCTGCCGCGAGAGAAAGAGAGGGAAGCAAAGGGAAAAGGAGGGGTACGGTAGCTGGATGCCTCGAGGTTTGCCTGCACCGCTGTTTTCAAACCAGTCTGATCTGGTCTGCAGCCTGCAGAGAAGCAGAGAGAGAGAGAAAGTGAGTGAGTGTGGGACAGAGGGGAAAGAAGGAGGAGGAGGACGACGAGAAGAAGGGGGGCTTACATGAGAGAGAGTCAAAGGAGTGGGGGGAAGAGTGCCGCTCGCGTTTGATGCAGAAGGGTCACCGTACTCCCCTCACCTTTGAGTTCAAAGCCTGGCGGCCCACTGCTTGAGTCACTCAGTGGCTAATGGGCAGGCTTGCTGCAGCGTAGCACGCATGCGGCGCCTGCAGACATACGGAAAACCTAGTCCAGTTTTCCTGGAAGAGACGCTGACAGATAGAAAAACAAAGCAGGAAAGGAGGAGCTGGGAGAATCTAGGCTAGTGGCGGGAATTACGCAGTATCGGGATTACAGGAAGAGACGGGAGAAGAATGGGCATTGGCTTCGTTCAAATGGTAGGTAATCAGAAAAGGCCGTCTAGTGGCAAAACATAAACAGGCCTGGTGGTGAGGGACGTACGCAATCCACCTGTATGCCTCCATTTGGTGGATGCGCATGACGCAATTCCTTGAATTCCCTATAAACAATTCATTAGGCAGAATTCTCTGCTTTGCTTTGGGTTTGCTGGCCGTTTGTTTTGTGAACAAAGCCGTGAGGGTTGGTTTCCTGGTCGCCGCTGGCTTTTCAGAGACTTGGCTCTTTTACTCGTAACTGTGTTGTTTACCTGCTTGATGGAATGTGACTCAGTCCTTGCGTCGTTTTGTTGAAAAGACGTTTCTAGCCACATGAATCGCCAAGAAGGCCTTAAAGGTCACGGCGTCGGTTATGGGTTGAGTATACGAAGGATATTAGCATAAGCAATAGACTTAAACCTCCCCCTCCGCACTGTACAGACAAACAGAATGAGCTGGAGATCCCGTCGCCTACTCCGAAGTCTCGAGAAAGGAAGAGGAGGCAGCCCGGGCAGCAGCAGCTCATGACTCAGATCAGCGGGGTGAGGAAAGTCACACATGGCCCAGGCATCTCCAGCAGCTGCAGCGTGGCCCGCTTCGGCGTCAAGACGGACCTGGAAGACCTGCTTGCCAAGGTAAGCTCCTAAAGGTCACCTCCTGCCGGTGTTTGCGCTTTTCAACCTCCGAGCTGGAGTTTTCCGAGCTGGATGACCAAACTGTCCTTTGTTCTTCCCGTCAGGACTTGGAGGGCATTAACAAGTGGGGTTTGAACATCTTCAGGATTGCAGATCATTCCCATCAACGCCCACTTACCTGCGTCATGTACGCCATCTTCCAGGTGAGCGTCTTTGGTCCACGAGTCCTGTTGTGCAAAGTCTGTTGCCATGACGCCGTGAAACTCAGCTAAACTCTGTGTGTTATCTACAGGAACGGGACTTGATGAAGACGTTCAAGATCCCCATGGACACCTTTGTGACGTACATGATGACCCTTGAGGACCACTATCACTCAGATGTGGCCTACCACAATAGTCTCCATGCTGCTGATGTTGCTCAGTCTACACACAGCCTGCTGTCCACCCCTGCTCTGGATGTAAGAGACTATGCTACTCATAGCGCCTGCTAGCATATACTGCTAATGCTGCCTCCTAGTCTTTGTAGACCTGCAGCTGTGGTACTTCAGTCTTAACCTAAATAGTTTATAAAGTGACAGTGTAACTCCGCTAATCCCCGAACAACACACCGTGGATAGTCTGGAGCTCATTTTCACTGTGGGGAACCAACACATGGAAAGCCGAGGCCTGTTTGACTCTGTAACTGTCTAAACTGTGCTCAGCTTTCTGGTGAATTTGTCACTTTGAGTCAAGTTCAACCTTATTTACACTCCACTTTTTGTCTTTTCTAATTCACAGGCCGTCTTCACAGACCTAGAGATTCTGGCAGCCATCTTTGCGGCAGCTATCCATGACGTGGACCACCCCGGGGTCTCCAACCAGTTCCTAATTAATACCAGTGAGTGCTCTCCCCCTCATTCACCCCCGCTTTCACGTGAAGTTAGACTAAGCAGATCCAGATGGAGATCCACCAAAGACTCGGGCGATTCGATCTAATCTTGGGTTTAGCCGTGTCCACAGAGAGCCCTGCGTAAACACGACTACTGTGTCTCTGTTGCAGACTCGGAGCTGGCCCTCATGTACAACGATGAGTCCGTTCTCGAGAACCACCACCTGGCTGTCGGCTTCAAGCTCCTGCAAGGGGAAAACTGCGACATCTTTCAGAACCTTTCCAAGAAGCAGCGGCAGTCCCTCAGGAGGATGGTCATTGACATGGTGAGATGATTACCCATCATTCCCGGTGGCATTGCTCCTTTTCCTGGGAGTCCGGTGAAGCTAAGGTTCTCTTACTTTGTTCATTAGGTGCTAGCGACGGACATGTCCAAACACATGAGCTTGCTGGCGGACCTGAAGACCATGGTGGAGACCAAGAAAGTCACCAGTTCTGGAGTGTTGTTGCTGGACAACTACACCGACAGGATACAGGTCAGTTTCTGCTCCTGTGACTTTACGGGTGTGGCTTGTCTGTTGTCATGTCTCCGGTTGTGAACACCCCATTAACCAACGTTCCTTCTCTTGTGATGTCCACAGGTTCTCCGTAACATGGTCCACTGTGCCGACCTTAGCAACCCCACCAAGCCTTTAGACCTGTACCGGCAGTGGACGGATCGGATCATGGAAGAGTTCTTCCATCAGGGTGACCGGGAAAGAGAGCGTGGCATGGAGATCAGCCCCATGTGTGACAAGCACACGGCCTCGGTGGAGAAGTCCCAGGTGGGAGATGTTCTAATTGAAGCAAGCTTTGGGGGTCCTTTAGGCTCCTTTCACTCGTGCGCACTTACTGACCATGTTCCCATTTTCCTCGCAGGTGGGATTCATTGACTACATTGTGCACCCGCTATGGGAGACATGGGCGGACCTGGTGCACCCTGATGCCCAGGACATTTTGGACACTCTGGAGGAGAACAGGAACTGGTACCACAGCATGATCCCTCAGAGCCCTTCTCCTCCTTTCTATGAGACCGGGGGCGACTGTGGGGACAAGTTCCAGTTTGAATTGACTCTGGAGGGTGATGAGGTAGAGGACACAACTCACGGCACAGTTCACCTCAGCAGACCCTCAGAGACAGTCAGTCGAGGTCCGGCTTCACCCGCAGAGACGTAGCAGCTCACGGTGACCGCGCTGTATTCGCTTCTACCATGAAACGGAGATCTACTCGACTCCTTCTACTTCAGCAGCTGTTTGGGAGCTTGACAGGTCCAGGAAACTGACGTGAGGCGTTCAGCTCTTTTTCTTAGAGCTCAAGCGGAAGGTAGTGGTTTCTTTGGACGTGAGCTGGAGTTTGCAGAACTCACCTACAAAGTTGGACCCGTTCCCTGTAGTTCCAGTCCCCTGTGGTTTCTACGGTGTTACTCCAGCACCTGCTGGATCGATAGAAACACAGCCAAACAGAATTGCGGATTCTGGCACTCGAGTTCGGTGCTGGCATGAGATGCCACGAAGGAGAACTACTGACTTGCAAAATCGGACGGATTTACCGTTTTTTGTACCGCGGTGTCGAAGACACCTGTGTTTTTACTACCGCCGTGTATTTTGTGACTTTGGTTTCTCGACAAGCCGACATTTGCATCCGCGCGAAGGAACAGCTTTATGCTGAAAGCAGAACTGTGGATAAACCAAGGTTTCTCAGAGATATTCCGATCAGTCTTCCTCGATTTGGGGCAACACAGTTGTTTATCCTCAAGCCTGTACACGAACTGATTCCGATATTTCGAATTCCCAGGAGACAGTATTTCGTATTTTCGTATAACTATCTGGTACCTTGTATCTGTTGTATATAGGATCCAAAGAACCAGTGATGAAAGCACTTTACCGCTGACACTGAAACCACTTTAGCAGGGGCAGGTATGCTATGCTGCCCCCAGGGCAGAGTACCCTATTAAAAACAACTCTGTAAAGATCCGGACTTATTCTGACACGCAGGAGTCGGTTCTCCGTCTTGCAAGAGGGCCCTTTTATGGTTAGCCTTGCAGAAGGCTAACGCAACCTCGCAAAAGGGAGAACCTAGAGAGGCTTAGGAAAGAATTGAGAGAATATAAGTGAAATCTTTCAGGGTAAACGGAGCGAGGGATGTAAAAATAACAAAATATTTCCGAGTCATGCCAACAATGAGCCCTCTCTGCAGCAGCCACTGACGTCAATGCCTTTTGTTTCTCGCCGTGTTAGCGTGGACTCGCTAACACAGGATGTGGTGACTAGCCTACACAGCGCTCAGTCTTAAATCACTGGGTTGAAATCTATTAAGGCAGGCCGTTTTTTTTCCCTGGTCCCGTACCAGGTTCCTCCAAGGCGACGTGCTGTTATGTTTGCTGTAGCTCTCACACTCTTATCGGTACGGCCACACACAGCTCACTCAAAGCCAGAAAAGAGTGCTTTGCTTTTTGATCTTGAGAGCGTGTGAGAAGTGATAGAGCCATGTTTCAGCCTTTCCTACGTTTAAAGCTTTGTTTGTGAATTAGCTTCCTGTTTTTCTTTTGTAATATTAAACGGAAAGCAGGAAGCCGTGAACACAGCTCACTGCAAATGACGAGGCTGTTCTGCGTCTAGTCAGAACGTTTCCTATGATGACAAGAAGCTACTTAGGAACAAGAACTACAGACGTATACTTACTCGCGTGTATTTGTGTTTATTAGTTCGTGTTTGTTTTGTATTTTGTAACTTTTGTATCATTGCCATGGCAATGGTCCTGCACACTGTAGTCTGTGACTTCCCTGGTGGAATTATCATTATCATTGTTATTCATTATTACTGTTGTTCTTGTTTAACTTGTTTTCGTTTGCGTGTGCCACAAATGCCGCGCTCAGTGGCGCCACCATGTACATGTGTCACTTCCCAAAGAACATATTAAATATGTACGTTCCGGAAACACTTGGTCTTCTGTGTTGACATTTCAGATATTTATGTTTGGGTTTCATTCCAGGGCTGCCCAAAATGTGGACCCAGCTCAATGTTGGCCCATGATCATGTTTTCATTTGACTCCCAACCCCACCACCCCCAACACCACCCCCACCACCCCACTACCCAATGACACAGAACATACTTTTATACTACAGCTGTGTGCAAATGTTCATGCACCCCTGGCCAAATTACACAAATTCACAGCTACTGCTTATTTCCTGAGTTGAGTTGAGTTAGGTTGGGTTGACTTGAGCTGAGCTGAGCTGAGTTGAGTTGAGTTGAGTTGAGTTGACTTGACTTGACTTGACTTGACTTGACTTGACTTGACTTGACTTGACTTGACTTGACTTGACTTGACTTGACTTGACTTGGGTTGGGTTGGGTTGGGTTGGTTGAGTTGAGTTGAGTTGAGTTGAGTTGAGTTGAGTTGAGTTGAGTTGGGTTGGGTTGGGTTGGGTTGAACATGACGGAGGTGGGAGCACATAAAATATGGCCTGTGCCCGAGTTTTACACATTATTTTACTATTAATAATATTATTACTATTGTTAATAATTGTACAATTACTATATTATAGTAATAATTATGATTACAATTAATATTTAATTATTAGCACTGTGTAAAACTCAGCAAATACATAGAATGAGAAGGGAAATGCCGTATTTATTCTCTGTAAAGATGTTAACTATTTTGAAAAAGCTTTATTTAAAACTTTACGTAGTTTGTATATTGTTTTGTCTATTTGGCCCGTCAAAACCTAGTTTGGCACCATCGGGATAAATAGTCTGCTCGCCTCTATTTTGTAAATATTTAACACCAAATAGATTCATGTTAGCATTACTGAGAAAACAAAAGGAAATGAAATCCAAGCAGGTAACTGGGCCAGTTTTCCAGACATGGATTAAAAGGGCTACGAATTCCACTAATTCTGCAACATTCCTCTGTATAAGGAATGTTGAGGTGTAAACAGTTATTGAAAGTGGTTTGATGGAACCAGCAATCACAATGTGCATTACATGTAATACTGATGGTGGCAAAATAGTGGTAGCCTTGTTTGGGCACTCGTCTTAGAATTAGCATTAGCGTTAGCGTTAGCAATAGACTCCCTTCATGTACCCCTCCCACCAGGAATCTCTCACCAGAAGGTACCTGAGAACTTCTCTTAAGTATCAGCCTGTTCATATCATAGCTTTCTATAGCCGGGCTGTTTGAGGTGGAGGTCTGGTTCCCATCACCACCACCGTGAACGGTTCCTACTCTGGCAACTTTCTCTAGAATGAAGCACTTCCCAGCAAACCACTCAGAACGACTCGGCTTGCCTAATCATTCTGACAAGCTGATGGACTTCCCTAACTAACTCCGTCATGGTGAACTGGTGAAGACTCGAGCTTCCTCCGAGCTAGGGATGTCGTAAGCGGGCCACTGGGTGATAGCACCAAGCAGCGACAACACTTTCTCTCCAAGACCTCTGCTTTTTCACGCTGGGCTCCTCCCATACGAGCTCTCTCCCACAGCCAGCCATCACAGAAGATACAGATCAGGTAGACGTGACACTCTCCACCACCCAGAGGCAAGGAACCAGTGAAGCGTGGTTGTGTACAGCGAGACTGGCTTTAACCGGATTTGGGGCAGAGGTTGCTGGAAATGGTGGAGTACTATCACGGTTCAGCATCAGAAACTGACGGGTGTTGTCAGTTCTGTGACATTATACCCAGAAGTTACCGTACGTGAAGTACAATGAGTAGGTTGATGGCCACAGCTGGACAGTGGACAGAGTGTTTCTTCTGTGGGCCGCAAACAATGATGTCATCATGGTAGAAAAACCAGGACAGGAAGGTTCTTGGTTTGGCTTGCTTTTGATGATGGGGCAAGCTTCAGACCAACAGATGCAAACCGTGAGATGCTCAGTACCCTGGGTAATAAATGAAAGCCACTGTATGTAAACATGAGCTGGTGTGTTTGCGTACGTACCACTTCTTAAGTGATGCCGCTACAGGCTTGTCACGGGCCGATACGGCACCGTTATTTACAGGCTTCAAAGCGTCTTCTTTCAGGTCACTGCCGAGTATATATGGCTCAGCGCTTATTCTGTGTATTGTGTTGGATCAGACGGTCAGTGCTATTGCACGATCAAATGGTAGGGTCGCTTTGCCTTGTTGTTTTTGAGCTCTGGACAAAACAGAGCGTCCTCTCTGGAAGCAACACAAAAACACGAAGGAATAAAGTCTGTTTTGACAAAAGGTAGATAAATGCCCAGTTTGAAAAACCCTCGGTCCTTTTTTGGGTCGTCGTCTACGTCTCCTTCTTCTTCTGCCATGGTCATTTGAGTCCCAAGAAGCAAAGTCTACTGTTTACCCAAACGTCCTAAACCTGACACCGGGGCCAAGTTTTTCCATGGAGGCTCCGGCAGGAGCCAAGAAATCTGGGGAGTTTATTTTCGAAAAAATGCTGCGAGGGCCGAGGTGTGCTGAGGCCCGCTGACGTCAAAGCGGCCCAAACACGAGCAGCGAGGAACCTGGGGCTGAAGCCCTTGGGGTGGAAACAAGAACAAGATCCTACCAAAACAAGTCAGCTCGCTGCGCTTTCAGAGAAAGGAGTCGGCTTCCTGCTCGCCGGGCTTCTTTATCGCTTCCTCCGAATGCGGGACAGAGGCCAGCGCTCATATCAGATGGAAGGTTCATAGAATTGATTCAAAAGGGGAAAAGACAATGAGCTTGCTGACAAGCAGAAAAAAGTTTATTCCTGAAAGGGCAGCGGGGGACACAGGGGCGTTAGCAGGTCAATGCCTCACTAACTCCACCATCACGCCCAACTCTTCCACGGAAAGTGGAGTTGTGTTTATATAGACTGAAAATTACGGAAAAGTATTCAACAGAAAATTACACTGCAGCTCTGCGACCTAATAGAGCCTCTTCTACGTAGGATTCAGAGCGTCTAGTCATTACCTTCAATTACAGCGTCCATTCTTCTCAGGAGACTCACTGCAGACACACTTCCGAAGTTCAGTCTTACCCTACGCTCACACTAGCAGGCGACAAGTCACCTACGTCGCCCCGAGTTTGTCTCTTGTGTGTAGGGTTGCCACCCGGCCCGTAAAATACGAAATGATTTGGCCATTAAATGTTGCGTCCCGTATTAAACCAAAACGGTTTACCGTATTACCGTAACCGTCCATAAATGTGTTCCGTATTTCTGTAAACGTCCATAAATGTGTTCCGTATTTTCGTAACCGTCCATAAATGTGTTCCGTATTTCCGTAAACGTCCATAAATGTGTTCCGTATTTCCGTAAACGTCCATAAATGTCTTCCGTATTTCACCCCCCCGTCCATAAATGTGGACCGTAGTTCCGTAAACGTACAAAATGCGACTTGTTCCGTATTACCGTAAATGTCCATAAATGTCTTCCGTATTTCCGTAAATGTGTTCAGTATTTCCGTAAATGTGTTCTGTATATTACCGTAAATGTCCATAAATGTGTCCCGTATATTACTGTAAAAGTCCATAAATGTGTCCCGTATATTACCGTAATTTCCATAAATTTCCGTATTTCCGTACGTGTTCCGTATTTCCGTAAATGTGTTCCGTATTTCCGTAAATGTGTTTCGTATTTCCATAAATGTGTTCCGTATTTCCGTAAATGTAAATGTGTTTCGTATTTCCGTAAATGTCCATAAATGTGTTCCGTATTTTCATGAATGGCCGTAGACTCGTTCCGTATTTCCGTAAACGTCGGATATACCGTATATATGTCACACATACATGCATGATCACAATCTCTCTCAAACCTCTGCCCACCTTCCACGTCACCCCCCCGCCCCCACCGGACACAGTTCAAATACGAATTGCGCTTTGTTCGGTATTACCGTGAATGTCCGATAAACACGTGTATCACACTTGACTGATCACACTCTCCCCCAAACAATTGACCCCCCCACCGCCATATGCCCCACAACCCCCCAGAATTAGATTGAATACGGGATGCGATTTCGAACAAATGTCACTGACGCATGACCACGCCCCCCGTCCTTTATTTTCATTTCTGAAAGGTGGCAACCCTTGTGGATGTGTTCCAGACGGCTTGCGGTGTCGCATGTGGATGTGTACGAGGTCCAGGAACAAGCTCGTTTTATAATTACCAACACTATTTGTATGGAAGCCCACCTGCTTGTATGCACGTCTAGATTTATTGGCTGGTTAGCATGCTGGCTAACCTAGCTAGCTATCCAGTGGCCTAACTCACCAGAGGCACCAACAATATCCGCTACTTTCCTCAAACGTATACACCGATCAGCCTCAGTGCCCCTGCAGTACTGAGAATGATCCACCACCCATATAACACCTGCTCGGTGGTGGTCCTGTGGGGGTCCTGACCTTTGAAGAACAGGGTAACAAAGTATACAGAGAAACAGATGGACTACAGATCTATAGCTCCTATATGGTCAGTGGAGCTGATAGACTGGATAAGGAGTGTAGCTACCATCCAAATAACCCCAAACACATTAGTGGTGTTGAGGTCTGGACTCTGGGGTGGTCAGTCCATTGTTTCTGAGGACACCGGCAGCTTCTTCGTTGGATGTGTCCCCTGTCTCTTTTTCTCAGTCAGGAGCTTCTTGAACCGCTACACCTCCTTTCAGACCCATAGCAGTGAGGTGTCCTCTCACAGTGGGATGATGGACAGCAACACCTGTGGACGTCCTTATATCTGAAGCAAGAGTGGAGCTCGATGTTCTCCTCTGTGTGTGCTGTTTATCTGACCGGGACATTTTCGGTGGTCAACCAGGTTCTACAGGAAGTGGCTGTACTGTCCATATCCACTAGCAAAGCCGTGTAGCCAGAAAGCGTGAGCTAACTAGCCACAAGCCCTGATGATGTGTCACTCTCATGGCTTCTTCATCCTTATCGTAATCATCATGGACACCAGAAGTCTCTCTGCATAGCTCTGCAGAGCTCCACTTACTCCGCAGGCTTCTGGTGCGGACATGCTTGCCCCCCTACTGGCTTTCGGATGATTAACTTCGGCCGACCGTCTCGCCTTGAGGTACGCGCTGCACCTTCCAAGAATACTAAGCGCAAACACGTGGTGAGCATGCTGTGCAAAGACGTCAGTCGATGTTGATATCCTTTCGCTCTTGGAACAATACAGCACAGCGCCTGTCCACTCGGAGAATTATGACTCATAATACTAATGTGTTTTTACTATTTCCTACTCGTATCTAATTAGGCCGAGGTCAAACCACAAGCACGGCCCTCGTGGTACCGTGGCACATCATGCCAGGTCTGCTGATTCAGCTACTCTGTCTTAAAAAGCATGCCCGTACCTGTACTCGTACCCCTAAGCCCCTCAACCCGACCCCCACTTCAGATTCCTCCAAAGCTCTGGCATTCAACTGGAGGTGGTGCAAATGCACCGAAGGCCAAACGTTCCAAATCACACCAACCATCAATACACTACATGAATATGGGAATATTTTTCAAGCAATAACAACAGTAATATGCATCCGCTAGCTTCCGGTTATGCTGGTTAGCTTTAGCATGCTAACGTATCCTATAGCTGATTGTGGGGGCAGAGCAAGAGAGACATCAGCCCCATGATTGGTTAGGAAATGCTTATGGAAGCATATTCCAAGATTAGGACCGCCCAGTTTCCATGGAAATACGGTGAAATGCGCAGTTAGGTTTTGGTAATTGGGAAGATACATTTACATTTAGGGCATTTAGCTGACGCTCTTATCCAGAGCGACTTACAAGGTTAATCATATTACAGGTGGGCCAGTGTAGTGTTGGGAGTCTTGCTCAAGGACTCTTATTGGTGTAGCACAGTGTAGTCACCCAGACCGGGATTCGAACCCCAGTCTCCCACATGTGGTGGTGGTGGCTCTCTGGCGGGCAGTGGTGTTATCCGCTGAGCTACACCAACCACAAGATATTCATAAGACAGGAAGTTGCGTCCAGAAGGAATCAACCCACAGCGATGAAACTTGGTGGGTAGGTTTGACATTGTAAGACATGCCAATGACTCAAGTTTCAAACTCAGCTGAGCGTGTGGCGTGAGCGAAGATGGGCCCTTAGCGCTGCACCTGACTGACCCAACAGTTGTGGAGATTCAGCGAGCAGTGCCATTCCCGTTACAGCTCACCAGCCCTCTTCGCTAACTCCAGCTTCGCTAACTCCAGCTTCGCTAACTCCAGCTTCGCTAACTCCAGCTTCGCTAACTTCAGCTACGCTAACAGCACCACGTCTACCTGACTCAAACATCCGGATTTCGCTTCCCAATGACTGCCATTAGGGTGGCCACTTTCATAACCCCTAAAAGGAGGACATCCCGGGTGGGGGTGGTCGGGCACGACACTAGAACAGAATCCGAATCATAATCTAACATACATAACACATACATAATCGGGTGGAATGGATGGCAGGCGGAACATGCAGCCACCCTATCCTCCAGGCAGAGTTAGCGAGTTAGCCCATTTTCATTTTCACACAGACCGTTATAGTTACCTGTACAGCCATGATGTCATGATGTCACATCAGGCAAACACACCTCTACCTATGCCTTTGGAGGTTGGTCCCAGTGTTGCTGACTGATGGCTCTGCTGTGTATGATTCATTCCATAGCACTGGAAACCAAGAGAAGTGAAGTCAGGACCAGGATGTGATATTGGGCACCACACCAGAATGTCTGCTTATGGAGTAGAGCTAACACGCCACAGGCTGCTACGTCTCTGTTAGCTTATGCTAGGAAAGGCTTGCATAAACAAGAGGGGAAATGAGCATTCTGGTGCAGACTGAGAGGAAGGAGGCTGATTCTTGGCAAGGCCAGCGTCCGGATTCGGGCTCCGGCTCCTCACACCAATAAAGCTTATAGACGGAGTGTCCACTTTTCAGTTCATAGTAGTATCTGACACTTGTGACTGGCTGCACCTTTCCCATGAGCGGGTGTGGTTTCAGCACCTTGTGGGACAGACCTCAAGCATTTCCGAGCGGGGAACACTGCTGATGTTAAAAGCTGTTCATACACTTGGTGATTTTTTTTTTAACGGTCCAAAATTTGGCCGGCTGTGCCGTGACGAACTTCACAACACACCTCTATTACCTCTTTACGCCGATGTAAACAGTCTTTCCGAGCGCTTTGGTGTGAAACGCTCAGTTCTAGATTACCTTACTGGGTCACGATTGTGGGTCACGATGGTATTGATGGGAACCAGACCAGATCTGAACGCCTCCCTCGCAGAAGTGTATTACATAACATGGCTATGGTTATGAATGCACCACCGGCTGCCTGAGACACGGTTCTGCGACAGTTTTGAGGTTTTTGGTCATAAACACAAGCTGTCAAAACCTATTTCTGGTACATGCACGGTGCTTTGAGGCCAAATAGTCCCCGAAGGAAACTTGAGATTTCAGATTTCCATCATTTATAGCATCAAAACAGACAAACATCTCAATGGCTGAGCAATCAGTGGAATTCCCCTTCGAGCATGACTCACTATACATCACCAAAAGTCAGAATTCTTGTTTTCCCATCAATCAAAGTGTTTGCCTCGAAAACATTTCCTGAGTTTTGGATGTGTCACTGCGCACAAGTGGGTGGGCGGAAATCATACTGACCGATAAACTGATTTGAGCAAGTAGGTTATCTGAGCTCTACTACACTTGGATAGATGGTCCATCCTACTTGCATTAGCCACCTGTATCAGCATCCTACTCTAAACCATTTGGGTTCATGTACCGGAGAGAAACAACTAGGCAGCCCACGGAAACCGGAGATATGAGATGATCCGGGATCTCAGTACATGTTGGTTAATGAGCTGAGCTCCTGCTGAGATTTATTGCTGGTCTAATGAGATCCACCCGGCCCCTCCATTCAGACGCTCCAGGTCCAGTTCAGGCAGATGTGCCGCATTAGGAGTGTGGAAAGACTCAAAAACGACCCGAGACTGCGCTTAACAAGGACTAGAGTGAAGAGAGCTCTTCCAAAGGAGTTCACAGGAACGACTCCGAGACCGGTAAGCTCTTCCAAAGGAAATAACCATGTTATGCTGGTCGCTGACACAATAAGTCCATTGTAAAACCGTCACTGCTTGCATCCATGCTTGCAACCTGTGGGGTTCCACCTACAGGTTTAACACAGCCTGTCTATTCCCGCTACTTCCGAGGAACATCAAGCTTTTCCTGGGAACTGATGAGGGTCGGGCTACTAATGAAAATCAGAAGCTGTCTGTCTCTCAGCTATGTAGGACTTCCACGCTATGAAATCTGACCCAGTCCTTGGAGGAGCTGACGCAAAAACAAGGGCCCTATCGCTTCTGGGTTTACAATAAACAACAAATGCCAGCCTCTCAGCGCTCCAGTGACGTCTTTGCCTTCAAAGAGGACTTACTCAGAAGTGTTGTTGTAGAATTGTATGGCATCACGCTTGAGCTGTTTTGTTTTTCAGCCATTTCTGCAGCGTCTGCAGTTTAAACCACACGAGCGACTGCTGCATAGGCTGTTGTCTTCCATCTCCTCTTCTCTAGAACTCAAGCACTGTCCTACAGTAGCCTCAACAAAGCCCAGAGGGTAGCCCTGTAAAAATAAACCACGCACCACCATGATGCACCAGTCAATATACTCATCGTTAATAATACAGCTGCACCCAGAAGGAGGTGTAGGAGTGCGGTGCTGTTGGGAAGGAAGATAAAGGTCACCAGGATCAATAACTGATGATGGATTTAGACTGATATGATCAATATTTATTGAGCTACACATACAGAAGTCTGTCTCTCAGTATGGCGTTGGGCCGCCATGTTTGCTAACCCAACATCCAGACGTCTCGGTATGGAGCTGTAGAGGTTCCTAATAGTGTCCTGTGATAACCCATCCCATGCAGCTTGAACAGCCTCACACAGTTCCTGCAGATGGTGCGGTAGGGGTGGAGGTGGAGTGACACCAGGCCTTCTGGACGTGTGAAACGTTGTTGTCTCCACCAAGACTAAAGCGGGACTCGTCACTGGAGATGACCCGCTGCCATTCTGAGTCACTCCATGACAGTCTGGTACGACACCACTGCAGTCTATGGTGACGGTGGCGTGGTCTTAAGGTCAGTCGTCGTAACAGTTGGTGTGCATGTAGTCCTGCGTGGTGCAGCCGTCTGCCAATGGTGCTGGCACTAACAGGATGACGCATAGAGGA